>LQNS02278175.1:4896907-4930403 GCA_001587735.2 Parhyale hawaiensis | reverse complement strand
ATTAGTAGCACCGTATTAGTAGCACCGTATTAGTAGCACCGTATTAGTAGCACCGTATTAGTAGCACCGTATTAGTAGCACCGTATTAGTAGCACCGTATTAGTAGCACCGTATTAGTAGCTCGGTATCAGTAGCACCGTATCAGTAGCACCGTATTAGTTGCACCGTATTAGTTGCACCGTATTAGTTGCACCGTATTAGTAGCACCGTATTAGTAGCACCGTATTAGTGGCACCGTATTAGTAGCTCGGTATCAGTAGCACCGTATTAGTTGTACCGTATTTAGTTGCACGATATCGGACGCACGGTATCGGACGCACGGTATCGGACGCATGGTATCGGACGCACGGTATCGGGCGCACGGTGTCAGTAGCACCTTATTAGTCGCACGGTATCTGAGCACCGTATTAGAAACACGGCATCAAAAGCACGGTTTCAAAAGCACGGTTTCAAAAGCACGGTTTCAAAAGCACGGTTTCAAAAGCACGGCATCAAAAGCACGGCATCAAAAGCACGGCATCAAAAGCACGGCATCAAAAGAACGGTTTCAAAAGCACGGTTTCAAAAGCACGGTTTCAAAAGCACGGTATCGTCCACTTTACTTAGAGCATGATATACAGACATGCTGCGCAATTTAGTAGTAGTGTCCTGCGCCTAGCTTCCGGTCAGTGTGGGAGATATAGGTACCAGAACTGCGACTACCACGTACACATTTATGCTATGCTTATGCTGCATCATACTACATCGTCCTGTGTTGTCACCTGTTTCTCAAAGACTATTTTATCATTTGTCTTCTTTAATTTTTTTTTAACCTTTTAATCGGCCAAGACAACACAACGCCAAAAGCTAGTTGGGTGACTGCATGGGCCCCAACAATGTAATCACTTCTGGTCGGTAATTTATGAGGACGCTGGCCTCTCCTAACAAATAATCATAATCACCTTCAGGTAATAACAAGCCTGTTCCAGGACTTCACGGCGTAAGGCCAAGGAGAGGAAGCAGCAGCAGCGGAAGCAGTCGGAGTGGCTTCCTGCCGAGTCGGTTGTGCGGTCCGCTTCCTCACCTCCGGCGGTGCGGAAGGCGCTCCCTTCATTTCGTCCGGCTTGGCTGGAGCTTATCCGCTGTTTTCTGAAACGAGATCGGGTTTTGTAACAACACAGCTGGAAGTCCGACATGTGTGAGAAGTGATCTCATTATTTCTTTTCGTATGGATACGTTAGTTCAATGTTTAACTGATGAAAACTGAGCTATGTACTCATGAAAAACCTCACATTGCACAAAAACGACATATATGGTTTATCACTAAAGTTGAATTAAAATAAGTAATGTGAACACATTGCAGTTCCGTTACAAGCTTAGATCGCGCAGCAGGCCATTGTGTGTCGTCTACAGGATTCAGATAGGTTCGCCCATCCTATGTCGCTGGGAGTAACACCCCAGGAGGTAACCATAGGTTGCCTTATGGCCTCTCCACACGACGGGGCGGGTCCGCGGGCATGTCCCAGGGACATGGCCGTGGGACAGTGACCGTGTCGGTGTTTGCTTCCAGCCTTCGAAGTAACACCCGACATAAGAGTCCGGGCGGTTGAAGTAGGTACTTGAATTTCAACGCGCCTTGTTAGTTTTGTTACTAACGCCCCCTGTTTTGTTCGTACAAGCTATAGGTGCCACGTCCCCTCTCAACTCTTCTGTGCTGAGTTCGCTGACAAGCAGGGCATTCATTAGCCTTAGCTAAGCCTTTGGGATGACTGTCTTTCGTGCCGACTTTGCTTCCTTCCATTTTCACACTCCTACTGAAGCTTTGTTCTGTTCTTATTTTCCCCGACTTGCTGTTCCAGTACGCGCTTATCCCGCATTAAAACACCCTCGTCCATGGGTTCCACTCTACTGCATCCCCTTGATTTTTCCTCTGTTGGGTCACCGTCGTAGCGGAAACGGAGACTTAAACTATTTAAAATCAGAACAATAATTAAATCATTCGTCCTCCCTCGGAT
Source organism: Parhyale hawaiensis (assembly GCA_001587735.2). Lineage (NCBI taxonomy): Eukaryota > Metazoa > Arthropoda > Malacostraca > Amphipoda > Hyalidae > Parhyale > Parhyale hawaiensis. Next base: position 4,928,409 of record LQNS02278175.1, on the reverse strand, counting down.
CACCGTCTGGTAACAGTGCACGCTGTTACTAACGGCACATCTGTTCCAAGAGGAGTCTCCATTGGCTGGAATTGAGCCCTTACCCCACCCACGCTTGCTGAGTGTATGTCGTCCTCAGTCAGCTATGAGGTGTTAGCAACTGGTTCGCCAAAGATGAGGTCGGTTCATCTCACTCGACTTTTCTTCGCTGGAACTGCAGACAGGCGTCCGTTCTGGTGTACAGGGGTGGGGAGTCAGGCGTAGAAGCCAAGTCTGTTACCCTTGAATTAGCCGAAAATTCAATCCTGTTCTATAATATGGAGCTTTTGGTCGTATCAAGCATAATCGGGCTGCTGTTAACACTATCAAACTATAAATGACGGATAGAATACGCGCATCTGAATTTCTGGGCAAGTCACGTGTAATGGGCTACATTTCACCGCATCAATCGAAGATGACCATTTCTGGTACATACAGTGCACGATCTTTGTACCCTTTGGCGTCCACAGTAACTCTGTGATGAGCGGAAGCGATTGTTTAAAACGGCTTTTATATGAAGTAGTTTTTCCTCAAAACTCCACCATTTATCTTACCTTGCTCATGCAGGCTGCATCACTTCACTGCGAGGGACTCTTTCTCCCGAAGAAATACTATAGGAACTAGAACGCTTTGTGGCGTAAGACCATCACCCGCGGTAGGGGCAAATTCAACGCCGTCATTTTTTATGGCCAGCTAATTCTAGGTTTTGGCAGGCATTGTTCACTTCCAAGTTAATTTGCACCTGACTCCCTACAAAAAATCATGAACATTGCTCAACTCCTTCAGCCTCCTTTCGAAAGGAGTTACAGATTCAACGTCGTCATTTTTGATGGCTAGCAAACTCGAAACTTCAGAAAACCCACGTGACTGCCTGAAAAAATTATTAACATTATCACTCAATTCCTTCTGCCTCCTTTTGGGCGGATGATAAACAAAATTCAACGCCGTCAATTTTGATGGCCAGCTAATACTAGTTTTCTTGGCATGGGTCACATCGAGGGCAACCCACCAGACTCCCTGCAAAATTGCTCAACTCCTTCGACTACTTTTTGGGCAGACAGATAAATATATATACTTAAATCTTCAACGATAACCTTTCGGGGGCAAATGGCGATAGGTCATATTGGGGCAAAAAAAAAAAAGATTTCGGCGTCACACATTAATTTTTTAACTTAGAAAAGCAATACAAACACTGAAATGGCCGCAAATAAATGCTCTAAGAGTTCATGCACCCATTTCTTGTCCATAGTGATTCTAACTCTCCCGCTCTCTAAATGACCTTATCGCCTTTGCCCCGAAAGGTTATATCACCTCTCTCACTTCGTTCGCGAGTGATAAAGTGTAACCTCGTAGCGAAACTGCACAGCCTGAGTACATTTTGGTTAAAAGCGAGGCGTAATTTCGGTCGGTTAAGGTTCAATCTGTAGCAGTACTCGTATTAAAATTTGAATACTTTCTCAGCTTCGCAGCAACTAATAGTTACAGCTAGCTGTTGCCAGGCGAAGGCAAGGATATCTAATATTATCTAAAGACAACAGTACCTACCGTGTGTGTCCGCAGTGTCTGTTCGGAACTCCTCCATGGGTTCCAGTCTACTGTATCTCCTTGATTTTCCCCCCGTTGGTTCACCGTCGTAGCGGAAACGGAGGCTTAAACTATTTAAAATCAGAACAATACTTGTGTCTTGTGAAGCCTTGACTCAGTGTCGGTTATACTCGTGTCGTGTGAGGTTGTACTGTGTTGCGGACCGCGATTTCTACAACTACTCTGGTTTTTCTTGTTTCTAAATCATACAAATTATCTCAGTCTATATCTCTCATTGAGCATTAATTACAGCATTTACAGGTAGCTGCACGTTGCACCGCTCTACGATAAGATACAGAAATTTGGTGCAGCGACCTGCGTGCATCTCGAAGCGAAATCGAGGCAGTATTGGCGACGGCACGGTGTGTCCGAAATCCCCCCTCCGGCAGGCGATGTCTGTTCGGAGCTGAGGGCTCATTGCGTGTCAGAATATTGTCGAATGATGCTGTGCTCTTTGTGTGGCGTTTGCTCGAGGACTCGTGAAGCAGTTTTGATGACAGTTTAACTTATTCTGACGCGCACATATACGAGTCCTTGCGTACATTATGTGTCAGTTGGAGGCTTTCTAGGCACCACACGGCGTTGCAATGCAAGAGAAGAAAAGAGAAAGGACATGTAGTGCGTCAAGAAAAACAGGAATCTGATCGCGGAATAAAGCGTAAGGGAATCCAATATAATGGAGACACAAAAGAAAGAACACATGCAGTAAAGACTGCTAACAGAAGTTGAAACAATGAAGGAACCAAAGAAGTGGGCACGAAAGAAATGTGTCCCAAATGCCGAACTATAAGACGCTGAGGTAACACACTGGGACTTTCAGGAGCTGTGGCTCCCCGTAACGTAGGCTGGGCGAAGCAAACTAATGGTGTTAACCCTGTGGCTCATCCATAACTACTGTATTCTTTAATTGCCCTTGAGAAGAATCGTGGGAAGGTATAACTATAAAATTAATTTAAATAATTATAACTCTGAAAATTTCATAATTCAATGCGACTTCCCATAACATAGGCTGGGTGAACGCTTCCTTTCCCCCCCCCTTCCGAATGGAGGTAGCAAAACTATGAATTGTAATGACGATGAAAATAATTTATTATTCAATTAAGGTATTGTCACACAAAAGTGATAATTTATACAGCAGACGCGCACGTCCGTCCAAAGTTGCCCGCAGACAAGGCTCCAGGCCATCCAAGTCCAACGGCCGGAAATGCTGCGGTGTTGCCATCATGCGGGTCCTAAATCCAGGGCTGACTTTGATGCATCCTCACCTGATTACCCGTCCTTGTCCTGTAGAACTTCGCTGTATCTCAGGTAGCTCCTTTATCTCTTCGGAAATTCGTGAGTGACAGCTGGAAGATAAGTGCCTTGGTCGGGTGTTGCACGAACAGGAGGACTAAATTATCCCTCGGCTGCTCGTAACAATAACGTTGTTGAAATCGTTGCTTGTGAAGTGCACTGGTCATTGTAGTGCTTACCCATTAGCCTGGTGTATTGAGACCGTGTTATTTTGTTAGTTAGCTACGAGGGCTTTACGTCCTAGGGTGCTCCTACGAAAAAACATTGCAACAAAGCACAGGTCGGGTTAACGCGTAGCGAACGTCCAAAGCTCTTGCAGGGGTAGTACTACTAACTCGACTTGATGCTTTCCTGCGTTCTTCCTCCTCCTTCCAAACTTGTGCCTATGCATGTTGATTCTGTGTGGGAACACCCTCGTGCATGGTGTTTGGCGGATTGGGGAAGCTCTAACTAACCTATATCTTAAAATATTAATTCGAGTGCTACCAAATGGAATGTCAGATGTCTTCAGCTAACACACACACATACATATATGCGAGTCTGGAAGACAGTTCGTGTTCCGAGCCTCGCCAGTACACCAGAGCGTCCGAAAGTTGCAATTTCAGTTTATGCAGCTGAAACTTGAACGGCTTCTAATTAGATTAGATAAGATAACGTGCAGTAGACGGACCAACAGGCCCATTCCTAGAGAGTATCCGGGAGTTACGCTCCGGCCCTCTATGAGCTAGTGCCATTAAGTGAGAATTATGGAGATATCTCATTAAAAGAAGAAGAATAGTATGAGCTCAGCGAAGGTGTTGATCGCGCAAGCACAATAAATTACTGCAGATTCGCGGAGCTTGGGAACGTACGAAAGATGAAGGATTACTGTTGCATAGAATCTTTGGCCATTATGAGTTTGGGACTCCTGCAGGAGGAGTCTGTAGCTGTGGAGGATCTTGTTCCCAGTGATTGTGAAGACTATTTTTCAGTGCAATAACTGACTGTGCACCGACAACTTCGGAGGGGAGTCTATTCCAAATGTTCAACTATGCAGCACGGGTAGAACTGCTGGCTGAGGATAGTTCTTCGATCCTTATGCTTAAGTTTCTGGTCGTTATTTCGCAGGCGATCATTAACGACTCTGTTAAAAAGTTCCGTTGTGGACACGCCATTAATGTAATTCAAGTACATAGATCTTTCTATTAGTTACTCCGTAACTTTTTTCGAGAGAAATGAGTCCTACCTCTTAATTAAAAATAAAAAAAAAAAAATCCGAAACATTACTTGCGACGAGGCCGCTGACATTTTAGGCAATCTTTTTAGCTACACACACAAGCTGTTCTTGCAGGGACAGGACGGAGCCTTCGGATGTTATCAAGTATGAACGAAGTGCAAAAGGCTATCGTCTGAACTGGCCTTCATGTAGATCTCTCAATGAAATATTTATAATTTTCTTTCGGTTTTTGTTTCCATTTTCCGTTGTTTTCACCACAGCCCGTACGGCTTGGGCGAATAATGTAAAAAAAGGACAGTATGCGTTACGCCGAGCCAGACTACACGAGTGAGGCTATGACTTAATGGGCACGAAACTCGCATGTCTTTCATGCTATCCTTCATGCTGGCCAGCCGACTTCAGGTTTGTATTGGAACAACGTGTGACCTGTATATCCTCGCATCGGTTGTGCCTGCGCTTTGCATTGTGTAGCTCCTGCAATGGTGAATTAATAGACTGCGTCCGTGGACGATTTCACTCGTCAGGTCATCCGTGTACGATACGGAGCCTCGTGATAGGCATCGTACCTATCGCTTCACTCGCTCACACAGGGTGAATACACTATAGCAATCTTCCATGTTACATGAAATGTGGCGTTTTGGTACATAAATCCCCTGACATTTAGGTATATGCGTAGTATTGTATACCTATCAGTTAGGTTAGTTACCCATATCCATTCTAACTGAACCGAAGCTAGCGTGACCTATTCTCAACTAATCCAACCTATTCTCATCCAATCTAACCTGACACAATATGACGTAGATCACTTACTATGCCGGGACGGGATTTGGATGATCTGGTCGTGGGAATTATAGGAAACTAGCTATCGCCGAAAGACACTTTGAAAATCCCCCGCACATCTCTCATATCTCTGGCTGCCAGCCTGCTCCACTCAATAAAGCGGACTTCACACGTTAGTCATCTGAACGCGTTCACTTATCCACTCGCCAGAATGTTTCGTAGCGAAGTTGTCAGCTCAACTTTGTGCACGCCACAAAAAGTAGTTAATATTGTTAACCGCTAAACTAGTTTCCTCTGCAAGTAGCACTAAGCAAGTGACGAGAATCTGTAGTGAACTTTCTATCATCGGTTCACTACAGTTGAGCATCACAACAGCTGAAACCTCGTCCAGCGTTCACTACTGCTTATCAGCTTTCATTTTTGAGACAAAGCCCAAAATTCCAACAGCTGGGTNTTCCCAAAATTTTCCAAATTATTACATCCTTTAGGTATCACATTCTGACATCCATGGCACATTGACCGGCGATATACCCCGCATGTCCAGGGGACAAAAAAATGTTGCCTGGGTATGCATGTTGATTCTGTGTGGGAACACCCTCGTGCATGTGATTTTTGGCGGATTGGGGAAGCTCTAACTAACCTATATCTCATAATATTAATTCGAGCGCTACAAATGGAACGTCACATGTCTTCAGCTAACACACAAACATACTATATGCCAGTCTGGAAGACAGTTCGTGTTCCCAGCCGCGTCAGTACACCAGAGCGTCCGAAAGTCGCAATTTCAGTTAATGCATCTGAAACTTGGGCAGCTTCTGATTAGATAAGATAACTGGCAGTAGACGGACCAACAGGCCCATTCCTAGAGAGTAGCCAGGACTTACGCTCCGGCCTTCTATAAGCTATTGCCATTATGTGAAAATCATGGAGATATCTGATAAAAAGAAGAAGAAGAGAATGAGCTCAGCGAAAGAGTTGATCGCGCAAGCACAATAAATTACTGCAGATTCGCTGAGTTTGGGGACGTTAAGTTAAGCTAGTTAGGGCATGAAAGATAAAGGATTACTGTAGCATAGAATATTTGGCCATTATGAGTTTTGGACTCCTGCAGGAGGAGTCTGTAACTGTGGAGGATGTTGTTCCCAGTGTTTGTGAAGACTATTTTTAAGTGCAATAACTGACTGTGCACCAACAACTTCGGAGGGGAGTCTATTCCAAATGTTCACTATGCAGTACGGGTAGAACTGCTGGCTGAGGATAGTTCTTCTATTTTTATCTTTGAATTTCTGGCCATTGTTTTGCAGGCGATCATTAACGTCTCTGTTAAAAAGTTCCGTCGTCGACACGTCGTTAATGTAATTCAAGTACTTAAATGTTTCTATTAGTTGCCTCGTAACTTTTTTCGAGAGAAATAAGTCCTACCTCTTAATTAAAAAAAAAAAAAATCCGAAACATTACTTGCGATGAGGCCGCTGACATATTCGGCAATCTTTTAGCTCCTTCATGCTGGCCTGCCGACTTCAGGTTTGTATCGGAACAACGTGTGACCTGTATATCCTCGCATCGGTTGTGCCTGCGCTTTGCATTGTGTAGCTCCTGCAATGGTGAATGAATAGACTGCGTCCGTGGACGATTTCACTCGTCAGGTCATCCATGCACAATACGGAGCCTCGTGATAGGCATCGTACCTATCGCTTCACTCGCTCACACAGGGTGAGTACACTATGGCAATATTCCGTGTTGCATGAAATGTGGCGTTTTGGTACATAAATTACCTGACATTTAGGTACATGCGTAGTATTGTGTACCTATCAGTTATGTTACTTACCCATACCCTTTCTAACTGAACCGAAGCTAGCGTGACCTATTCTCAACTAACCCAACCTATTCTCATCCAATCTAACCTGACACAATATGACGTAGATCACTTACTATGCCGGGACGGAATTTGGATGATCTGGTCGTGGGAATTATAGGAAACTAGCTATCGCCGAGAGACACTTTGAAAATCCCTCGCACATCCCTCATGTCTCTGGATGCCAGCAGGCTCCACTCAAGAAAGCGGACTTCACACGTCAGTCATCTGAACGCGTTCACTTATCCACTCACCAGAATGTTTCGTAGCGAAGTTGTCAGCTCAACATTGTGCACGCCACAAAAGCGGTTAATATTGTTAACCGCTAAACTGCACGGTTTCCTCTGCAAGTAGCACTAAGCAAGTGACGAGAATCTCTTCAAACTTCGAGTGCAATAAAACTAAGACAAAGCAACGAACTTTTCTGCTATCTCTACAGCGCAGTAACACATTAGGACCAAGGGATGAATGAACCCGTTCATGTGAATGGCGTGTGAACGTGGCCTAATGATTAGCCTTCAGTTTTGCTTTTATGATGCTGGTTCAGACCAGTCTCTTCCTATTCTAACTGCTCTTATTGAGTAAATCTTTCATCTGCTCTAACTCTGTTCTTTAGCCTCGCTGTTCACACACGAGGTAACTGTGTGCGTAAGTTCGTCCGTCTTTTTTACCCAGTACTGTACTTTTCTTTTTCCTTTTTTTTTAAATTACAGAACATTCTGTGGCGAGATAAGTTTAGCCCTCACTCAGACTGTACTTCTTCGATTCTCGAGTTTGTTCTCCTAGAACACTAGCAGAAGAACACTCGTAGCAATTCAGCACAGCCTGAGTGAGATTGTTAGATTGAGTTAACACTTTTTGCTCCCTATATCTCTGCTCACCGGGCCGGCATATGTTCTCATTAAGCTCTTTATAGTGGTGTGATTATAATGATTTTCGTATAAAGTTTCAGACATAAATCTTTAGAAAAAGTCTACCTGGCAGCTAGAGGGCCGTCAGTTAATAACACGAATAAAAGAGCGCTTCTTTTTATGTTAAAGATTTCTATTGGTATTTAAAGGGTCTACCAGCAACGAGACATGCTCTCGCTCTATGACCCGTGAGTGCCATTTGTCATTCTCTCTTCGTTGTTGACCTGTATGCCGAATAATATGAATTTGGAGGCACCTGGTGAACACTCAGCCTCTCATCAGATAAATTTCGCATTTTTTCATCTAGTCGTGTTATAGACAATGACTTGGTGACTGACCTATCGAACATAACACAGCAAAACAGAGATAGCAGTGTCCTACATTAGCAGCTTATAATCATCATATGGTACTGCTATTTTCATCATCTTATGTCGCAAAGACTAATAGTATTTCAGTGAAACAAATTCGTCCCAGAAGAATACAATTGGCAGAGAAGCAAAACAACATCAGTGAAGCTGTGGAGCTCAGCAGGAGCCCAGCGCCCACGGAACCTTTCTGAATTTACAGCCTACCTTACCTGTGCTGTGCCGCAGCCATTCACCTGAANACAAATTCGTCCCAGAAGAATACAATTGGCAGAGAAGCAAAACAACATCAGTGAAGCTGTGGAGCTCAGCAGGAGCCCAGCGCCCACGGAACCTTTCTGAATTTACAGCCTACCTTACCTGTGCTGTGCCGCAGCCATTCACCTGAACGGCTGGGGCAGTCAGCTGATGCTTACATTGCAACGAACTTATTACCATCTAAGGAACCCTATCACACTTACGTCGAACTTCAGCCTGAAAAGTCATAGACACCAAGCTTATATGTTGCATTATTGTTCTTGAAGCGAAGTAAGTATATTTTTTGCTCCAAAAGCCTGAAAATAATTGGAAAAGGCTGAATATAGTGCTTCAGCTGTATGGCGACGCCTGGCAGCGGACGATATACACTTCACCCAGCTGCTGGTATCTGCTTCTCTCTACTAGCTTTATAGCTTGCTTTTTAATTTACTTTCGGTTGCAAGAGCAAAATTATATTGTTATAGCTTACTTGATGTTTAGGGCTTGTGGAATATACAGAGCTTAGCTAATTTCATACTGTCAACAAGATTGAATAAAATTGTCAAGTGCAGTGAGAGGGCGCGTTCACTTTCAAGCAGCAAGCTAACTGTAAAAATAGTGAGTTATTGCTGATACGAATCATATGAAGAAAAATGAGATGAACAACAATCAGAAACTTTGACGTAAACTGCAAGGCTGTCAAGAAACGTCATTAGATCCAAGGAATGATTGGATCGTATCAAAACTGCAAGTGCAACTGTAGCGAAAATAAGCACATATGCCTTCTTTAGGGTTGCTAAGTTGGCGGTAAAGTCACCAAATCAAGAACGATACTCGAACGGTCACAAATTTTCAAAACATTATCTCTATCTGATACTGAAATTTACTGTAAACACTGTGTTCAATCACTGTAATTCTAACTGGTTAAAAATGGAAACCCAGTGTGGTAAAAATAAAGCAACTGACGCAGGAGGCAGTTGGGTCATCTATTTTGCTCAAAGTACGCTTTTTTTGTCCCAGAAACATGTAGCGGTCTATTTGGTAACAGTTACATTACATCAGTTTCAAGTTATTCCTTGTTATGTAATTCTAGCCAAGAACAGTAAACATTTGGAAGTGTTTTTTTTTTTATTATTATTATTTTGAAGACATTTTCTGGCACAACTAGCGATATTAGGATAGTAAGCTTTGGCAACACTGGCCTCCTTCAACAAGTTCAACCTTCAGTAATGCTGTAACTTGTGTTGTGTGAGGGTGTAGCCGCTGCTGCGATCACTTCCTTGTGAGTCGTTGAGTAAGTTCCACTCGTTAACTGTTTGGCACAAGTGTTCTCATGGGATTACATGTGTTTACTGAATTATACTGTGAGAGTTCAGAGATATAAGTTTGCTGATGTAGATAAGGAAACCTGTGCTGTTATTTTTTAATTGGTGTGAAGTTGTGCGGAATGAACTACGCATAGGCTTAAAACCTAACAGTTTTTTTTTTCTGGTAACCTCTCGGTGATTACGCACTTTTTTGTACCTGCACGGATATGATTCTGCGGCGCTTGGTTCACATCTGACATCGAGGTTAGTGTCATCTTTTATTACATTTATTGATTGACAAGATTTTTACTGTTTTTAACGTGTTAATGCCTTGTTGAACGTTGCGTGCAGATTAAAGGGTTAAATACATTTCAAGGAGAATATCAGACTGTTTTTACCTGCCTGGCACCTAGCCTGAAATATTTCGTTCGAAGAAAACTACGCAAAAACGTGCCTGAAATAAATAAAGCGTTACGTGCGGAAGTGCGTAAAATTAATATGAACGGTTTTGCAAAACATATATGAACTAAGTACGGTAGCCTACTGCTAGAACTAGGCCTAGGAGTGCATCGCTACTAGTGGTAGCCCAGCTATGGTGGGAGGGGGTGTAGGCCGGTGGATGGTAGCCTATCGGTATCGTCAACGCATGTGGTTTTGACCTAATCGAGAGATCCACCGAACCCCATCTACGGTTCGCGTTCAAAGTTCGCAAGCGAACGTGGCTTATGGCATATCGCCCACCTTTGGGATCTCTACATTACAGCTGTAGTTTAGCCTACCTAACCAATAATTACCACGAACCAAAAAGTTACGTACCCGAAATTGAAAAAAAAGGGGTGGTTAGAAAAACCAGACCTGCCCTCCCCTAACCTACCCGAAGTTATTGAATGTTCCAATCCAACTTACCCGAAATTAGTTCGGGTTTTCCGACACTACGGCCTAAAAAGAGCGAAAACTGACAAAACGTAAATTCTAGTAGCTACAGGGTACCGTTAACATGCTTCAGGTCCTAGTTCAGGATATCTCGTTGGTCGAATTGGCTTGGGTCCTAATGCTTGTCCGACTATTGAAAAGTTTGACGAACGCGTCTGAAGTTGTGGTAATGGTACGTTCTACTACAGTCTAAATACATTCCTAACAGTTAGCCTAGATAAGTTTTAACCGTGTCATGCCCAAGGTTTTCTTCCCGGGATCTCGATCGATTTTGGGTCAATTTAAAATCCCGGGGAATTAAAATTCCCGGGCTAGTACTAGCCTATTACTTTTTTTTTTCAGAAATACCGTACCGCCAGAATTCGTTCTGACACTTCGATTACTGCCAGTGTTGTTGTTGTTCAAGTTCAGTTAGCTAATGGGCAGAGGAATTAAAGTTACAATGTTACTTTCAGGTAAAAGTAGTTATACCTATCTCTCTATTCGTAGGGTGAAAATTTCCTTTAAACACATTCGAAAAAAAAAATGTTGTCAATCTACTCATTTTTCAATGCAGATTACGAATTTGAAATCGGTATGTGGCAAGCGGCTCTACTTTTTGAGACATATGGTATGACTTTGAAGTTCCCATTGTTTTCCTTTGGGAGAAAATACTCTCGTCGTTCGCGACGATTTGTGTGCGTGTTTGTGTACGCGGATCGTGTGTGTACGCGGATCGTGTGTGTGCGGGTGGCGTTCAAGTTCGTGCGCGGCGCTGCTCGCTGTATCGCAAATTAGGCTGGGTTAGGTGAGGCAAGGTTGGGTTAGATTAGGTAAGGTTAGGCTGGGTAGTTTTTATTTTAGAGGTGACGCGCGCAAGAAAGCTTACTTTAACGCAAAATCGTCGCGAACGACGAGAGTGCTACCCGGCGATGGCAGTGTAATGGAACACCTTTCAAATAGGTTTTTTAACTAACCTAAACCATGGCATAACTCGAAAAATATTGCGAAAATCAAAAACTTGTCATGAATAAAATGTTAATAATACTCAATTTTATGTGTGCTGTGCGAGTTTCATAGCGATCAGACCATAAATGACTGAAATATACCCCCCTCTCCGCCCCCCCCCTTGGGGTCTTAACTCAAAAACTAGGTCCGACCGCCAAAAACGGAATTCAAATTCGGATTCTACATCGAAAATTTAGCAGAAGAGAGTAAATAAAATAAAAAAATATGTGCTTATTGGAAAGTAATAGCTACCTACCATTTGTAGCTAAGTCCATGTGCTAAATCCCCAAAATTTTCTCTAATCAGGAACCTGATGGCTAGAATCGTGAGTGTGTTGATTACCGTAGCGGATTTTAGCTCAAGATTTGTCTTGCTTGCACTAGCTACATGCCTTTTATGATTATTGCCTCCGATAGCCTATATGTTATATGGTAATTATCAAGTTTGGGCACAAAAAAAAGATGTTTTTTTTTTCTTATATAGTGTATTTTTTTATGTAGAATCCAAATCTGAAGTCCGTTTTTTGCGATCGAACCTAGTTTTTTTAGTTATAGGGAAAAAACCTATCCCATTGTTTTCCTATGGGAGAAAATGCCCAAGGATGGCACACCCAGGCACAGTGCACTGGACAAACTTTTAAATAGGAGTTTAACCTAACATAAGTTAGCTAGGCTATCTACTGAAGTTTTCCGTTGAGTTACGAATTATTCGAGTAATAAATCGTTCGAGCAATGGGGTCACCACCATTTGGCACGATTTGGCACCATAAGCAACTATAGTCTCAACTGATCTGGTGTTACATTGGTTAAATATATTTGAATAATTTGATGTACATAGGCAGCAGTCGATATTGTTTAGAATGTCTATCCAGCTCATTATTCCCACGAATACATAGTTGACATACTGTACACCTCGGCTACGGCTTATAGCCGGTACCCTACCGTGCTCACATAGGCTTAGGCCTAACAGCGGGAAATCCTAGTGTCCCCTATTTTATAGAATAGCGTAGGCGAGCTAGTCAAGATCTACTGTAAATTCGGTACAATTAGTTTCCGTAATCACAGACATTAATGTGGTGTGTGCCGATTTATTTATATTTAAATTTCATTCTAAGTAAAGCTGTAAGAACTATTGGAAAAGATGGATCCTTCTTAGATCGCGACGCCTCAGGGAATAAGCAGAACCTGTTCTACGCTTGTAACCTCTCATATAGAGTAAGACATCAGTTGTCCGTATTTATTCCCGATAGCCGCTGATGTCTTTCCATTAAAATAGGTTAGAGACGCAGGACAGGTTTTGCTAATTCCTTGTGGGTCGCTATATATCTAAGAAAAATTAGAATGTCTTAATCGTACCCGTATATCTAGAATTCGTGTTGGAAGAAAGGGTTGCCAGGTGTAGCAACCGTATGTTTAGTGTATGTATGTACGTACCTCTGTATTCGGTAAGATCAAACTTTTTTTAGTTCATCTTACTTAGGTACCTGATGTTGAACAACTGTGCAGCCTATGTGTAACGCATAGTTTTACCTATAGCTACACCTACCGTTGTGGTGCGGGTCCAGCGCGATTAGACCCCCCCCCTCCCCGAAAAGAATATCTGTGTGTCAAGTAGGATCCCAGTTTTTTTATTTGTTCAATTGAAAATATACATATTTCGATGACATTCACTGTCTAAACTATGAATTACTACCAGTGCCGCTGTGATGCTCTCAATAACACGAAATGTCTGGGATTAGAACGTTAAATTCACAACGTAGTTATTAGCTACGGTATATACGAACCCAAGATATCTCGCTTAGTTTCTAGACGAAATCAATTTCTAACATCTAAAAGCTACTGTTATTGTCCGGTGGTGGTGGTGATTGTTTCTACTTATACTTTGTGTCTGCACGTGTTGGCCTATATATATTTCCAATTAGGCCTAATTGCAAATTTAGAACCAGTTCGACCAGCAAATGTTACAAAAACACGAGCTCTTAGAGGCTTAATTTGGCTATTATTACCTATTTCATGGTATAGCTTCATAATCTAATGTGTAATATAACTGTTATTTGTCAATAACATGTAAAGGATTTTGCACAAATGACCTCAAAGTAATCTTTAATAGTATATATATAGGTAATTTAATTTAATCTGTTAATTTGCTTGTAAAATACGAAAGATAAGATGGTTCAAACTATTGTTGAATCGCTCAATCTAACCATATTTTGCGAACAAAACGCTAAGGATTTCTAAAGGATAAATAGGACAAGTAGCTATTGCTCGTAACAGACGTACGCCCAAGTGCCGATATTTTGTGCTGCCGCGCGTGGTGGGGCGCGACGCCCCAAGAACAAGGGGGCAACCTTGACTCTCATGTGTAGAGTGTGACCGAAGAACAATGACTAGCCGTGGTGGTGGTGGTGATGGTGATGGTGCTCTGTTGGGGTATGGTGATGATGTGGAGTAGTGCATTGCTGTAATGGTGATAGTACAGTGTTGGGTGTGGTAATGATGATGGTGAACTGCTGTGGTGGTGATGATTGTGCCGAGTTGAGGTATGGTAATGTTTAATAGAGAATTGCTGTTGTGGTGAGGGACTGATGGTGCAAATTGTAGTAAGAGTTGAAGTAGAGTACTGATGAGGTGTAATAATAACTGTGCTGGTGCTGAGTGGTGTGATAGTATAAGGTTAAGAGAAAGCAACCTAGTGGTTATGGCTAAGTTACTATGTAATAGTGAATTACAAAAATAGCAGTTATATACGATGGTCAGGGTGTGCCAGTAATTAGGTGAGTTTTGTAATGGCGTTAGTGCTCACTGTTGACAGCCTATAATTGTTCTTATGAGCATTGCTTATAGCTAACAATAAGTTGTGGCTATTGGCAGCTCTGTAATTCTTCAAAGTAGGTCGTTACTAACCTGAAATGTCGCTTAGTCTGTTTTCTTGAGAATTTTAGGCCTACTGGCATAGGTACGGCCGTACTGCCACCAAACTTGTGCACTAGATCGTCTGGTGTCGGAGACTGTTGACAGTAGCAGTTAAGCTCGTGGAGAGGAGTGTGGTGCTTAGTAGAAGGAAGCAAATTTACTTACTATAGACGCACAGAACACAAAAAAAAAAAATTGTCGAGAGGTCATGAAATGTCATGAATAGAACTGTGTTCACACTGAAGCGTCGGAAAAGGCATTTTCCTGTTTGGGTGTGAACACGACAGACGACGGGAATACATGTACTCAAAAGAAGATTTTACCAGGGTTGCGGAGTCGGATGGCATTAGGCTAGGTCAGACTCCGACTCTTGGACCTGCTGGTTGTCGAACTCCTGATCCCGACTCCTTGAACCAGTGGGTTGCGACTTCCCCTCAATTCCATAGGGCCTAGACTTTGACGGCTCTGCTGCCCTCTTTAGGCTTAACAAGTCTCTCAGGCCAACTATACTTCGTCTCTAATGCATATTTACGTAGGTATACGGTAGATTATACTTAAGAACATAATTTCTGACATTTGCATAGCTTTCAGTATTTTAGATATGAAGTTTCAAATAAAATAAAATTGTCTACGTAAAAATGATTAATTATTGGTAGGTTTCTATAGCGTTTTGCAAGACTACGACCTCCATTTGCGTCGAGTAGCTACTATCAAAAATATCTACATAGCCAACCGGTAGGCCTCGATATTAAGCTGCGGAAAGTGTTTCAAGTTAGACACTTATTATGATATCTTGCAATATTTGTATCATTTGACGCCTGAAATTGGGAGCGAATATTGAAAAATATGTTTTTTTTATGAAACCTCTGGATTTGCAGTTGACCTGCATATTCCGACGCTAACGCCTGCAAACAGCAGCTTTTTGACTGTATCAGCTTTAACACTCCAACTTTGCAACCCCTGCAGCGGTATTAAAAAAAAAAAAACAGTTGTACGGCACGGTGCCCTGGGGCGGCCGAAACATGGAGTATAGTACCGTACTAGCGATATTATTAAAATTAAAACTATGGGGCACGCCCTTCGCTGTAACATGATGGCACCATCAAGATGAGATGATAAATGAGCTTTAATTACATATTCCTCTCTCACAGCCCAGTAGGCCTACACTCTTGCTATAGAAGCGTACAAACAGTGAGGCCGTGCGTACCCAACTACTACCAATACCAGTTAGGTAGTCCTAACCAAACACTTCCAGGGCGTCACAATAATGGGACGTGACGGGTACGCGCACCTGACGCTGTTGTGGTACGTCTGTGGCGTACTGATCACATCTTTGTGGTTGGTTGACGTTAACCTCCATTAGTTCTCCTGTAGGGATTCATTTATTGGTTTTTCGTATAGAACGTTAGCCCGATTTGTGCAGTTTTTTATGCTACTCTAGCACTTGGCAGTTAGCCGGCCTGCAACGACGAATCGACAGGCTTATTACAAAATTCTTAATTTGGACAGACGTTGTATGATGAATGTAAAATGAAGCAGGTTGAAAAGTTGGGAGCTGCTGAGGCCGATGATTAACTTATAGTGTCATAAACTGCCCCCGCGGAATATTTTCACCTTGGCTCAGGGTTTTCCATTACATTCTGAAGTGTACCTTCTTGTGCGACCCCCCACCCCCCGATTGCATTCTGAAGTGTTGCCTTACCTGCGTAGTCTACCTAGTCCGTCCAGTACCTATATGCTGGAAGAGGTACGGTACGGTACAATATTGCTTATCCTATGTAGGCACGGTATATGGTTCCTCGAGTAGGTAGGTACCTACCTATATTCTAGAATAGGTGTTATTTTACTTTTTGGTTGATGGTTACCTATTCGAATATGAGTTGCGGATATGCATTCTGCTGTTTGCTGACTAGATTCCGAAGAACTAGTTTCATCGTTTGGTGCGCAGAAAACTTCGAGCTGGCTAGTGGTCCTGGCAGTGCGCAGAACCTCGAGCTGGATGATGGTCCTGGCAGTGCACAAAACCTCCAGCTGGCTGATGGTCCTGGCAGTGCGCAAAACCTCCAGCTGGCTGATGGTCCTGGCAGTGCGCAGAACCTCCAGCTGGCTGATGGTCCTGGCAGTGCGCAGAACCTCCAGCTAGCTGATGGTCCTGGCAGTGCGCAGAACCTCCAGCTAGCTGATGGTCCTGGCAGTTTGCAGAACCTCCAGCTGGCTGATGGTCCTGGCAGTGCGCAGAACCTCCAGCTAGCTGATGGTCCTGGCAGTGCGCAGAACCTCCAGCTGGCTGGTGCTGGTTGTGGGGAGCCAGAGATGGCGAGATAGAGCGTGCGCCACATTGATGAAGCTCGGAACCAAGCGTCGGCTGATCCCTACGATAGGGCAGTCCTGTAATTATGCGACAATATACTCGGATTAGGTTAGGTCCAGTTAGGTCGCTCGGGTTCTGCTGCAGATCTTCCAGTTTTTGTTGCTCGAGAGCGACCTTTGCTATCTCGGCATTGCCTTCTTGGAAACATTTTTGCGCCTTTTTGAGGCGAAAGTCCTTACTTTTATGGTAGGAAGAATTCAGCACTCTTTCTGTTTGTCAATCTTTGCGCTTTTATTACTGCAGCAGTTGTCGGTTTTTTGGTAAAATTTAATTACTGACACTGTTATGGTGACCGTATTTTTGTATGCAAGAAGCTGATGAACTTGAGTTCGCCGTATGAGGTAGGTAGTCAGATGCCCTCGACTTCGATGCCAACGCTGTGTCCCTTGCCTAATTACGAAAGTGATATATGCCCTACTTAGGAATTGATACAATAAACCTCACTGCACTCTTCACGTAAACCGTTCTATGATCGTGTTTGTCTTTCAACTTTTGGAGAATGGAATATTGATCCTTGGATGGTAGCTACATCAATTCCCAGTGTTCGTAACATGCTTTGAAATGGAAAAGGGTTATCTTGCATACCGGTACGTGTTTTGCTGCTGCTTGGCAATGGAAGAGTACCTACGTAGGTACCTACGTAATCCTCCGCGCATGTGCTGATTTTCCCAGTTTTTTGCACGTTCTGGAATTAAAAGTCGATCTGCTGTGCATGTGTTCGCCTTTTTTATTGACGTTTTGGAATGGAAGATTGATCCTCCGTGCATGTGCTTCCAGTTTTTTCCTTGATAGCTGTCATTTGAAATGGGAAGGTTTGTCCCTCGTGCATGTACCTATATTTTGAGTTTTCTGTTTCATACGCTTCGTTTCTTTTGCAGCTCTGGCTACATGTTCAGGAGACTTTATAAATTAAATTCCTAGCTACCTATGCATCTGCTACATTTCGTAAATTTGTTAAATTTTTGCTGGACTTTCATAAATGTAGTGACACAATTAGGTTCTTTGAATTTATTTATAACCTCGTTCCTATTCTATCGTCTTCCCATTATTGGAATGCATGTTTTCTGCAGTGAGTGTTATAATTATATTAACTTATGCATCGATATGTTGCTGCAACTGCTTAGCCTACTGAGTAGCTACCTAACATCTATGAAAATACCTAATGCTTTCTGATGACCTGTGGATTTTAGAACCTGAGGTACCGTACTCCTTTCGAGCTCTGGTCCAAAAATTCGCTTGTAAATTAGGTACGGTACTTGGTGGGCTACCTACGTACCGTACGTAGGTATATGAGCATATTGATATAAGTTAAATTGAGGTATATAGATAATACGCATTTAAAAATATCTTTTTATTATTAACATCTCCTATATTGCCTGTAATAAGCTTCTCTCGTTAGAATCCCCATGTGAATGCATTACTTGCCTGATATTTATATACTTGAACCGAAACTAGGAAATGGAGTCGACGGGTCTCGTCTGCAGGCTGTGCCCTGTATAAATTGATGAAAAAATGACCTACTTTTGAGAATTGTGATTGCAGAAATGTTTTGTACATATTTATCTCTCGGCTCTGTCGCATTAATTCGGTGACAGCGACGCAGTAGCCTAACGTCTTGTGCTAACTTTTTTCCCATTCTCATGTTCCTCTATAGGTAGGCCTATAAAAAACGCAATATTTTTATCAACATCATCTTTTATAGAGATTTGCGTGACCCACTGCCCTGCCTGAAATGAATCGCTGTCGTATGGTGACTAGACGCCAGTATTACTGATCTTGTTCCATTACGTAGCTATAGTAGGGTTTGGCGCATGAATATGACGTGAATTTGTTTATTCGCCTTCCTTAGTCGTCCTGCTACGCCATACGAGAACAGTGCTGACGAGCTCAGCTTCTTGTGGGCAGAATGCAACTTAATGGCCATGATTGGTGCTCTTGTTGCCTCCAATTCGTATCGACCTTGAGTGGGACTTAGCACTAATGACATGTAACTACAGGACTCCCTCTTATATATCTAGCTGCTGCTGCGACGTGGGAACTGCACTTCCTGCGTTGTACCTACAACGCGTCGCTCTCCCCCCCTTGCACCGGGGTGCTAAATTACCGGGGAAATCCGAACGCTTGACGACACGACGTTGGAATCTTGCGTTGGTACCGTGACTGGGTGCGGAAGTGAGCGTCCAGAAGATTGCAAACGACATGCGTTTAGGATACCAAGATTTGAGAAATGGAAACTGCTATCGCGCCACCGGTGGAAATCGAGTTGGTTTAAAGAAGATTGGAAATTTCGTTCGTTTGGAATAGCAAGAGCTGAGGCGGGAGTTTTGAGACGTTTCGTTGCTGTAGCTACTGTTGGTGATGCTGTGCCGAAGTGCGGGAAGAGAATCTACTTTTTTTTTATTCACTGTGCTTCTTTTGTTCTTCGTTTCTGTGTAGCTACGGAATTTTGCTATTCATCTTTTTCCATTTTTGGATTCCTCGGTTTGCTTGCCATCTCACAAATCTCTTTTTTTTATATTTATAACTATATTAGAACCTGATTGTTTGTCGCCTCGCTAAAAAGGTTCCAATTCCCGCTGGAACAAGTTAAGGCGAAGGGTATAGCGTAACAATATAACACAGCCTGATAATGTTGGGTCAGCTCTATAAGGACCGGCATATATGTAGCTGCTGCATAAGCTACGTTGCCAACAAGTTTACTTCTACGAGGGATCTGTGTTTTATTCGGTCCCTGTAGTTTGGGATCTTAGGGACTCAATCCTGTGATGGTACTGTGGTAGGTACTGCCAGCTGTTAGCTACTTCGCTTGAAGAGGGTTCAATACTACGCGCGTCTGTGTAGGTTACAGATTTATATTCAACGTTAAACATCAATTGGACACATTCAAATATCTCGCTAGGTATTACTCTCGGTGAGTCAATTTATGTAGTCACTTACTCAGTTACTCTTCACGAAATTATTCAGCATGATTTTCGCTCTGGCTCATTTAATGATAGAGGTAGTCGTCTTGACCGCACTCCCGACTGGGAAATCCATACGCACTGGTTCGTGCTGCTAATAGATGCCCGCTTAGGCTCCAGGGGCCTGTAAGACTGCAGCCGAATATACTTTTCAGATCTCTGGTGTCAGAGATGGAAGGTTCAAATGACAACTGTGACATCTCGAATGTTTATTTCTGGTTTGGTCAGTGTCCTTGCAATCAAGTGTGAAAGCCAGAAAAGCAACTCACAACCCCGAGTAAGCAAAAATTCCCCTGTGTGGCCATGAGGTGAACTCGTACCCATGTAGCATCCCGCCACTGCGGGTACGAGTCAACTTGACCCCCTATTTCACATCGTGCTCGTACCATTCGACTCGTGCGTCAACTAAAGGTACGGTATCACGGCGCGTGATCGTGCGCTGTGCACGGCAGCAGCTGCCCCGATGTGCAGTTCACGGCACACGGTAAAGCGTCACGAACTTGCCATCGCAGGGGCCGTGGTGTTGCCATATCGTGTTCTGCAAATGTGTTCCATTGCCAGCTCGGCTGGGGAGAAAGTGCTGGTATTTTTGTCGGGTTTGTGCGAGCGTGCGACGGTTTTTGGATAGTAAAGTCATGGTGGGGTTGGAACTGAAAGATTTGAATCGTAAAGTAGCCTAGTAGGTACTGTGCTCTAAAATTACTTTTTTTCTACATTGCATTCACTTAGGGCAGCTGTTGCCATATCATAAAATTATTCTAGGCACGTTTCGAAATTTCCCAAAGATGTTCAGGATTCGAGTGTTAGGGCTACTGCTTGAACATTAGGGTATGTCGTCTTACCGTACCTGGTGTTCCTTTGCGGTTGGGTTCGCCGTTTTCCTGGCATGTTCTTCTTCCTTTTTTTATTTTAAAAAGAATTCTGTATGAATGGTTTACTCTCCGCTTGAGTGACATAAGGTCGTCAACGTGCTACCTACTTCGCTCCGAAGCCTTTTTTGCCTTATAGGAAATAGGAATGCAATGACATAAAACCCCTTGCAGCAAAGTAACGTAGCCTGATTCAACTAGGGCTGTGACTAGGAACACTTCTCTAACAATAAAAAGTAATTCAAAAGTCCCGCTATTCGTCACCATTCGCCTCACAAGAAATTCGACGCAGCTGCATCCCGCTCCCAATTGCCCCCTTTGTGTCACGGGTCTGTCGACGCAGTCCCGCTATTCGGCACAATTCACTTCAGCTAACACAGTCTGCGATTGCGCCATGCGTTAAATTGCTCACTTTATGTAAACTTTACTCGCCGGGGCTCTGCTTTTTTCTTGCTTAGAAAAAGAGCGCACCATATGCCTCTGTTGTGCGAGTGATTCAGCAGTGCTGTGGGGAGGCGGTGGTGGTGGTGGACGGGTCATCGTACAACCTAAGCCAATGGACGGATCTGTAGCCCGAGCGCTATCCGGCCTTTGTAAAGCTAACTGTTGGGCCGCGCCGGGGACCATTCATGCCACTCCGGTGGAACGCCGCCGCCGTGGCCGCACTTTGCATGTTTCTCCAACTTTCTGTGGGCAGTTTGCTCGCTTTTGGAAGTCAGAACACTGCATGCAACGCTCTCGTTAGTTCGTGAAAGAACCATATTGTCAGTGTTTCTCCACTGCGCTTCTGTTGCTTGACTTCCCTTTCATTTTGGCTCGAAAGAAGGCTGTTGTTCCTTTGTATTTCTATTGAAATAAATTCGGAACTTATGACGCAATCTGAAAATTTTAAATAGTGATTCTGTTCGTTGTACTTGCCTCGTTAAAGATGAGAACAGACACTGGCTAGATGCATGGAAGCGTTTCCCTTCACTTAGCCTAGGTACTTGTGTATTTATGTTTGTGTTTTCAATTTTTCACAGTAGCTGTAGCCTATGCCAGTTGGCTTTGGGTAAGGACACTTTGTTAATGCTTGTATTTGCAAGAAATGGTTGCGATTTTAATGCTCGATATCACGGTTTGTTAGCGAAACATAATGTACCGTACCTATCATGCATGTAGGCCTACAACGAGTACAGTAGGTACCGGTAGTTTAATTTCTATTTTTTACGCAGTTAATTATATTACTTTTGTTACTGATGCCATTATTTATTTCAAAAAATCTATTTTGCAACGGGGTTGTTACCTGCTAGCGTACCTATATGGCTATTCTGTATCTGCAAGCGCGCTTGCAGGAACGTTGACCGGATTTGGTGTCGTATAGGCTACCTAGTAAAAAAATATCGCTGTGATTGCCTGTAAAATCTCTAAATATCTGGAACAAGCACCTATACTTGTACCTACCATTGTTAGTGACTTCCAATGAAAGCGGTGAATATGGCGTGGAACGATGGATGACTGACTTATATTCGCTATTGTTAGGCGAAAACGCAAATACGACCGGAACGCTGCGAAAACTCGTCGATGCGTCGACCTCACGTCGCACCTTCTCGGCGGACGCCTCGGCGTGTATCCGGCACTGCGGTTGCGCCTCGTCAGCTTGCAGACAAACTTCGCAAATGGTGCGGTCAGTACGTGCCTTACTCTTCCGCTACGCCGTGGGATACGTCTGCATGTACCGCCTCCAGTTGTGGGTGTTGTATACTTCGTCCGTTGGTTGGTGTCTTTATGTGCGGCCTCCAGTTGTGGGTGTTGTATACTTCGTCCGTTGGTTGGTGTCTTTATGTTCGGCCTCCAGTTGTGGGTGTTGTATACTTCGTCCGTTGGTTGGTGTCTTCCTGTGCGGCCTCCAGTTGTGGGTGTTGTATACTTCGTCCGTTGGTTGGTGTCTTCCTGTGCGGCCTCCAGTTGTGGGTGTTGTATACTTCGTCCGTTGGTTGGTGTCTCCATGTGCGGCCTCCAGTTGTGGGTGTTGTATACTTCGTCCGTTGGTTGGTGTCTGCATGTGCTGCCTCCAGTTACATTTAATCGCAGTGGTGAAACTGTTAGCCTTCTTCTGTTTTCAAATAAACCGTTAATATTGTTTCCATTTACTACACAAAATTTGACCAATTAATATAGGTTGATTACTAGGGAATCTCACTCGCAGAACAAAAAATAAAACCAACGTCGTAATTAAAGACATTCTGTAAGCTTTTCGGCAACTATTAGTAGGCCTACTTGATATTTACCGGAGCGCACAGGCTGTCGTTCACACATAGCTACGTCCTGCTCTTTTCTTGTGGCCTTCTTTAAAGAAAGATCTGTGGCGGAAACAAAATTTTTAAAACTGGAAATGATATATTTCAGAGCAGCGCTTCAGAGGTCGTCTTCCTCATTTGATACGCTTGCTTATGTTGTACAGACACGTCCAGCCTGCAGACCTCTGCCATCGCGCGCCATCATGTCCAGCTATACGGGTTCTTGACTTCCCGTGGCATTACTTATCTGCCACCGCCAGCACGAAAACACGGTCTGGTTGATCGCCAAGATCTTAGTTTCTTTCCAAGTTGTCTCTAACAAAGACTTAGTCCTAAATATGTTCAATGTATTCCGTACAACGGAGGCGTGAAACTACGTTTGTATTGAAAGTTGGGACTATTAGCCTATGGCTGAAATCTCCATAAATTTCATCATAGAGGTTAGATTATCTTTATGCGTGTCCAACACTAATTAGAATGGCTTTTTAGAATGAACATTTACTGCGTTGCTTCAAAAGCAATTGAAGAAGGATTAAAAACAAAAAACGAAACATAGGTAAGTCAGTTGTAGTTCTGCCACCCAAGGTTTCTTCGTTACTCGCTTCAAATTAGGAAAGTTCATCTTCATTTTGTTGCGCTTCGTTCATCCGAGCTTGTGGTGGAAAATAAATTACCGTATATTGTTTCGTGATGAGTTTCGCAGATCCTATGCTGTTATTATTTTCTGTTGCGATAGTTGGACAAGCCATCTATTACGTACCTATATATAGCTTGCTTGAATTTAATACTATTGTTAAAAAAACATAATTTGTAGAAGTAAAGATTTTGTGTATGTATCCCTCAGGGGTATATTCTGGCGGGCCCTATCCCTGCCACAATATATCTGGGCCTCACGAATCCAAGTGTCCCAAGTGCCTTTTCTGCAAGGGATGTTGCATCTGGCCGCAATACCTTCTGATGAGGTTAGCTTTGTAAAGTTAGGGAGGTTCTCTATTTCCCTTTATGTTCATCGAGGTGGGCTGTCGATGTAGATAGCCGACATAGTTCGTGGGACTTCTCTGCTCTCTCGTGTAGAAGACCTAAAGTGAGGCCGTACACTCGAGTGTCTTTTTCTATTCTGTGCGCCTTATTCCCGCCAGTAGTAGCGCACTGAGCCTACCGAGTATTTCCGGCAGGAATGCCGAGATAAAATATTCCTATTGATGAAAAGAGTCCTATTTTCTTCAGTTGAGCTTCACTCTTGAATCGCCTTGCTGCGTCTAGGGTGGTAAAACGCTGAATCTAATAAAAATGATGTTAAAAAATCGAGAATGGTAGCTAAGCCTGCCTGCCTGTGTGTGTATATAGGATTAGTGGGATAGCATGTAACCAAGAAATGTGGTGTGTATTATTCGATTTTTTTCCTTATCATATTTGATGCAGACATTTTAATTTTAATCCTACAGCAAAAACAGAATTAACTCGTGCAATGTAGGGTTAACCCTATTCGTACAAGACTGGTGTTATTTTGTTACAAGTGCCCACTCTATTTGTATTTAAACGAGATAAAACCTTTGCAGCCCAGTGCAGACAGGGATTAAACAATTGGAGATGACAAAGTGCCTATTTGTTAGTGCCTTGCCCAGTGGTAGGTACCTACTCGGTCCGTGGGTTCTCTCTTCTACCTCGGCATGCTCGCGCTCAGCTCCCTCTTTCCTTGTTACCTCTCTGTTCCACATGCGTAGGCTTAGATCTCAGTAGCAGTTCAGGACATCAATGCTAATGAACAAGATCTGTCCAAATCTGTTAATGTTTTGTTTATATTGGCATGGCATGGAACTTTAACGATCCTTGAGTAATGATCTCTAATCGGTAGCTAGCCTATACCGTAGGCCTACCTCGTTATTGTCTTTCGATCGTAACTGCCCTGTAAAACAGCGCTATACGGAGTTTGTCTCCGACTCTTGGGACCAGCTGGTGTCTGACTCTGACTTCTCATACTCCAAAAACCTCCTAATCATACCGACTCCGACTGCGCAATTCCACTGTAGGCTAGGCACCACTGGAGCACCTCAGACCAGCAGACTGCGGAATAAATTTGCCTTGGCGAACTTTCGGCAGTTGTAGATATTTATTCTATGGGCAGATGCACAAGTTAGCATGCAAGTAGGCCTAATAAGTTTCAACTGTTCCTGGTGATATCCGATTCTCTCTGGTAAAATTATTTTTGAAAAAAAAAACGGCTGGCATATAAGCAACTTGCATCACGTTAGCCAGTATTTAATCAATTGCCGTTTAAATTTTATGCGAAGTTCACCGGAACGGCAAGACTGTACATGTCGGGAGCAGCTTAATTATTACAATGTGAGGTTAAAAGCTTAGTTTCATTTCTCTCAAGGCTTAGGGTGGGTTCATTAAGAAGCTGAGACAAAAAGAAACTCTGAATGGACGAAGATGTCGAGAGATTTGCGGATGAGGCCCAGGCGGTGTGACGCATGCTACCCGACGTGTGTAAGGGCAGCAACATATCAGAAGCAGTTCAGCGTGAAGCTGGCAGGCAGGCAGTTTTTGAGAAGCACGGAACGCATTGGAGCGCGCACACCGAACAGCGGCAACGTCCTGCTCAACTGCCGCTGTTCGGTGTGTGCGCTCCAATGCATTCCGTGCTTCTCAAAAACTGCCTGCCAGCTTCTCGCAGAACTGCTTTTGGTATGTTTCGGCCCCAAGAGTTTCACTGCATTTATCTTCGGCTCGAGTCGCAGCCGGTGACCAATGGGAGAACAGTAGCGAGGTATCTCCACAGTGTGCGTTACCTGCCTTTGACTAATTCTTTTATGTTGCATTCTCTGCAAAGAAGCGTAGCCTAATAGTCCTTACGTGCGCTGAATACGTGGCGACGCTGCACGGTTAGCCTATGGGGCGCGGCAACCCCAGGGGGCTCGTGAAAGTTACCTCTACCATTAGCTAGGGCTTGGGACGTCTTGTCTTTCGCGCCCACTTTGCTTCCTTCCTGATTTTATACTCCTACTTGCTCACTCTCTATTCTGTTCTTCTTCTTCTTCTTTCCCGACTTGTTGTTCTCATTCTCGTTGATGCTGTGTGGGAACACCTTCATGCATGGGCTCCCCGTTTCTATCGACATGCTATATATCCCTTGCTCTTTCCTTTGTGATATCGTTCCGCTCGGAAGCGGAGCTTTAAATTTTCGGACTACAACGAGAAGAACAACAACGCTGCTCGGAGTAAGTCTTGAGATGTGGCTACTCGGCCATCTTCTCAAAAGTTTCTTCCTAACAAGATGCTTTGCAAACTCACCTACGATGTTACGGTTGTAATTAACTGGTGCAGAGTTTCGCCGGCACACTGAGGCTCCTGTGTGTACACAGCTGCCGGCTCGTATGGATACAGCTGCTGCTCTGCAGACCTGCTCGCTCTTCTGCTCGTGCAGCCCATCCTTCCTTCACGCGCTGTGGGTCACTGAGTGACGGCTGTTGAGTGTGTGGGTGTGTGCAGTGCGTGGGTGTGCGTGTTTACGCATGATTTTGGCCTACATTTTCTCAATGAGTAAATATTAGGGCGAAGACAACTGTTCTGAAAGACTTCTTAACTTACCTTTTACCGCCGCAGAGGACCACTGGGTCGCATTTTTTAACCCATCATAAACTTAGCCCCAAATAGGCACTAGCGCCCTTCCTAAAAAACAGCTTCATATAGCAACCTAATGCTATTCCTACCAGGCACCGACGCTTTATTTAGTCTCATGGCAAAGCAACGTTGCTAACTAGGGAAAGTGGGCGTTCCTATTGTATGCCTACGGGAGAATAAGTCTTTGTGGCGGCGAGAGGTAGTACTGCTGGGCTTCATGGAACTGTGTTATTGCTACAAAATTTAATGCTTAACATAGAAAGAGTTGATGTTTAAAACCTCGTCTACATGACGGCTGACCATGGCAGCTCTATAGTTACTGGCGGCTTATGAAAACAAGTTTTTTTTTTTGGGGGGGGGGGATGTGCTTCATTAGTCTGTAGTTGACGTCCTGGTGGTGTTCAACTTTACCAATCGGTATATAACAATGTGAAGAATTGTACAAAATTTTTTGTTTAAATTATTAGGTTTCACGAGAGCAAATGGATGTACTTCTTTTCTAGGAAAATCGTTCTCACCATCTGCGAATCGTGACAACTACAGGATGACGTTGAGTCACTTGGCTGAGAGAACTGCTATACTGGTCACACTGCAGGCGTACGCAACGTTTGAAACTTGCTAACATTTAGTAACTTCGGTGCCGATGCGCCTAGCGGCAAGTTCAATTATTGAATGAACAACTCGGTCTCTTCATTTTATTCAGTCAATTAGCCTATGGAGTTTGTTGCAAGCTATTGGCTCTCGGCACCAGAGTCGCTGAAATTGCGCTATTTTTTGAAGTATCTGAAGTTTGCTCTCGGTGTGGTGAGTAGCCTGGATGGTAAATGCGTTGTTTTTAGATCAAGTGTAAGAAACTATAGGCATGTATGTTCATAAATTGGGTACGGTGGTATTAAATCTGTCTATTATCCGGAAGAGAGCCCAGTAACTCGTGCTTCCAGTTGTTACGCCCTACAACGTGCGTGTGGTACCTACAGTAAACAGTCTTGCCCCCTATTTGCGTGTAAGGCGCTTCCGACGGCGCTCTTTCCCGTGCATCTCTGGGAGGACCGCCGCGGAGTCTGTCTTTCACTCTTCTCACCTTTTTTTTGCCCCGCTCCACTACATCGTCTCCCTAAAGACGGAGTTCGCTGTTGGGCAATACGACAACAACAACCTACAACGTGCCATATAAAGCGGTTAGAAATGTCATAACGACCTAGGCCTAATCATGTTCATTAATGATGATCTACACGAAATTTGCTGTAACCTTTTCAAATCCCTCCTTTGATTTTGAATGCAGCGTCTCACAAACTGATTATGATGAGCTATTCTAATAGGCCATCGTACACCTAGCTAGGCTTGCGGAAGGACCCTTTTATGTGCTGTAAGACCTTCAGGGCGCATGACGTTTACATCTAGGTATAGTACCTATTACCCATGGTTATGAGGGCCTCGCCGTTGGAGATGGACGATACGTCATAGATTCATAGGATACGGTAGCTCAGCGTTAATTAGGACTTCGGGCTCTTTAATATATATCAATGACTTTTATAGGGCTAGAGATGGCTCACAGGGGTAGGTTACCTTCATAAGGTTGCTCATATATTAATGGGTAGGGGCGCTGCATGGCTGTAAGGTACACATGAAATTATAACATTTAGCGATGACTTAATTGGGCATCGCCCGAGTATCACCGAAGCTCTTCGTTAACGAAATTAAACGCAACGAATTCGAGCCACACGGGGGCGTAAGAGATCTGCGGCGGAACCGTTCGCACCAAGTCTGTCACGGAGCTGCGTTGCCAGTGGTGGGATATTTCCCATGAGTCATGAACTTGTCTCCGTCTTCTGAAAACTGTGGGGAGAAATGGTGGCGCCACGCGTGTTTTATATCGGTAGTGCTCACGGAGGAGTAAATTGTGGCATGGGTCGGCATAGCTACACTATGGCTCCCTGCGTACTCACTGGAAAGTAAACTGTAATTCAGTGAGACGTACTTGGGCTGCCTGTGTAGTTACGGCAGGGTGGACCGTGACCTGATGTATTCCTAGCACAAGCGGAAGTGTGACGTAAGTGTATGACTGCATGTAGCCCAGTACGGCAGGCGGGCCTTCCCGGCCCACTACCGCCACACCCTCGCTGGTGGGGGCAGGCTACGATACATATATGGTGCCTCCCCCCCCCCCATACCCACTAGGCCATATGTTTGTGGTGAGACAACCTACCCTACGTAATGGGAGGCCTAACGTCAGCTGTACCGTTTTACCCTAACTGATTTTTTGGCCGTCCCAGAAGCGGAGTCCCTTTTTTTTAGTTTCTGGGTGTCCCAATTGTGTCGAGCTAGTCAGTCTTTAGTCCCTTAACCCTTTTACTACCGGGCTGTTCTTCTTAGCCACAACGTTTATTTTTGGTAGGAAACTAGCATGACCCGTAACCCCTTGTGGTAAAGTCACACAGCCTGGTTAAAATAGGGTTAGCCGAGATACATACACACCCATGTTATAAATTATAATAGAAGGATAAAGGTCTACTCACGATGAATGTAGAGCTATCGAGCGTCTAGCAGTGCTGGTGCCTTCCTTGATTAGTACGCTAAGATGCAGTATGATATGCGGTGTCTCAATAAATGTAGGTCTAAATCGGGTCTAATGTAACTTTAGTTAAGTTTCAAAGCACTCACTAACATATCGTCTCTCGTAGGAGCACCATTAGCCAAGGCTTTTATAGAGTGCGCTCGTCCGGAACGGGGTTGAAAAGATTGAGTCTGATTTTTTTGGGGGTGTGGGGGAGCCAGAGTCGGATTGGGACACCAGCTGGACTCAGGAGTCGGAGTCGGACTCGCTCCGTCAGACGCCGTAGCCCTGCCCAACAAAGAGCTACTGCTGAGCACACAGTGCGTTCACTGTTACGGGGCTGCTAGTGCGTACAACGCAGTATAGTATGGTGTACTGTGTATATGCGCTGTGCGTGTGAGAAGTGTAGCTATCCTGTGACCATGCAGCAGTAGTACTTGGGTCTTTTGGGAATTTTCTTGGTGCTCACTTTGTTTCTTTCTTCCATCATGCTTCTCAAATGGAAACAAGTTGACCATGGGATGAAGCCTGTGCGTTTTTCTTTGTAACTCCGAGGTTCTGCAAGTTGCCCTGAGTAGCGAGGTCAGTGGAGGTTCTCTACAGCGAGATCATCTCCAAGTGTGCTCTACTGGCACTAAATCTGCTATAAAAAATCTATCTCGAGCTTATCTTTGAACTAATTATCCCATTGAATCAATGCCGTGACTGACTTCAGTCAGTTCACCACGATGGCTCGCTGACATTGATGAGAAATCGTCATAACTTTACCTAGAATCAAGCTGCCTTTCTTGGCTAAAATTTCAGCTGGTTTTCACGTTCTAAGTTGCACATTCCACTGTCTCCAGTATTCTGAAAGTATTGCAAACGGATCGCTTGCAGATCAAATTGTATATGCCTTAGGTGTATAGCCTATAGGAATGTGCACTGTATTCCAATTTTAAAAACTTCTTATTTGTTCAGTAATACAAATTATTACACCGGTATCTCTCTTTGCTACAAAAGTGTTACTGGTAATATATCCTTTATAACATATGGACAGTAGATTAGATTGGCTAGCTGGCAGTAGACGGACCTGGAGGCCAATTCCTAAGGAGGAGCTGACTCACGCTTTGGCTCGTGATGAGCTCTTGCTGTTATGGAAACAAGAGTCAAATTTATTGGAAAACATCAGCCACGGAAGTATTTGGCTGTTTAAGTATAATTAGCCTAGTTGCTGCGGTTCTGGGACGTCGAGTGAGATGGGATATAAGTGAAGATGGAATAAAGCTGCATCAAAACCTAAGGTGCTCGGAGGAAGTTGATGACGTCAGGATGGGGTGTTTAGAGTTGTGGGGCGTACATCTCCCAGTGTTTGTCTAAACGATTTTTTGCGTCCTTCATCTTTCATCTGACTCACAAACAATTTCTGCCTGACCAACGCTAGTCTCACGCTACACACATGATCGAGCAATTAAGCAATCTCAAGTATTCATGAAAAGCGACCTGAAACTTATACACACAAATGTTCAGAGTTGTGTTTCGGATGACAAGCATGAGGATGTAAAAGCCATCACGTACGATAATGACACTGATATTTTATGCATTTCAGAAACATGGCTTGATTCCCGTACGCCTCGCTGATTCCTCAACATTCCGAATTATAAGCCCTTTTCGCAAGATGGCAAAAAAAAAAAATAATCGAGGCAATGGCTCTACAATCTACGTAAAAGATTCTTATACGGTAGAACAAATCTTCGAAAGTGAGGAGTGTGAGGATGTAGAAATGGTGTGGCTCTCAGTTCAGGTTGGTCACCAAAAATCTTTCATTGTCGACAATGTCTACAGGCACCCCAAAGCATATGCGGAGGCTTTGACATGTGCTAGAAAATTTATTCAGGAAATTATCCGTGATGAAACAACCTATGTCATGGGAGACTTCAATATTGACGTGTCCACTGAAAAAGATCCGATGACTCGGCTAATAAATAACCTAGGCCTTTCTCAACGTGTGTGCACTGCGACAAGGATAACGCAGAGGTTCAGTACGATATCCATAGCTGATCATAAAATGACCTGCACCATTAACCAAAGCAAAACTAGACGAAAACCTGTTGTCATCACGAGCAGGAGCCAGAAGAATTATTCACGAGAAAGATTCTTAGAAAACCTCAAGTCCGTGTCAAAATTTGAAGAAATGTACGACACAGATGATGTCAACCAGCAAGTTAAGATCTTCACTGAAGGGTTTATAGAAGCCCTAGATGCATGTGCAGTAGTGTGGAGCGAAAAAACAAACTTTCGAAATATTTTTTCCAATGGTGTAATTTTGTTGCCATGTTTGTAGGATTGATAATGTTAAAAGGGTTTTCCAAAAATCTAGCATCTTGAGGTGCCCCAAGACTGTTGAAAATTCTGAATTTTATACATTTTTATTAATATTTTGGAATTAATTAAAGTGCTGGATAGTC
>LQNS02278175.1:4832519-4842640 GCA_001587735.2 Parhyale hawaiensis | reverse complement strand
CCATTTTGGTGGTCCTTGACGGCGGAATCGCGGACTATCTATTCCAAACGACCAGCACTGAACGTGCGCGTGCAGCAAATTGAGAACAGACCGGTTCATGTCACGATCATCTTCTATATAAATGAACCATAGTACTTGAGGTAATTTTTCTGGACGTATATCTAAGTAGCACCGAAAGAGTTGAGTAAAGCATAATTGTATGACCTTGAAATATTCGTAAGGGCGAGTTACGAACGTGTTCGCTCAAACTGATGTAGCCTACGCCTAATGTTCAGTTGATGCGAGGTGGTGAGCCCTCAGCATGTACGAGTGATGAAACCCGTTATTTTTCTCAACGCTCTATATGAGTCAATTTCAGTAAACAAAACATATATGTAGCGACTTCATCCCTCGTAGCGTTCACAGGTCTTGAACAAATCGATAAATACTTTTTTTGTCGCCGCTTTAATGACTGGAATCACTGTGATCCTATGAAGGCCTGTCTAGACGTAGACTTTTGAACATGTTCACTCATTCTATCGGCCGGATGTTGTATACTGTCGTCGTCAACACAAGAGTGTGTTGGCCATAGAGAGTGAAAATATTAGCATTAGACAAGTGTCACTAGGCAAGCTACTGATATCTCGTCAAATTTGGGGTGAAATTAGATTAGGCAAACAGTGCATTTTTCTGCGGTTTCTACGGCACAGTAACACTTTCGGACGAGTGGATGAGTGAACGCGTTCAAAAGACTAACGTGTAGACCGGTCCTGAAACAATAGAACGCCCAAAGATTTCATTCGCAAACGAAAGGCGCCATGTTTGCTTTGAAATATCAGCCGGTTGCAGTACGCTCACTTCGCCTATCACTTCACCAGCTCTGTGTATTGTAGGGAGAGGCGGACCCGCAGGCAATGAGCCATAGAAGGATGAGATATGAATGTGCCTGTCAGCAAACGCAAAATATAAACCAACAACGTTATAATTGTTGAACGCGCATCGTGGTGCCCTTAGCAGTAAAACGCTTCTGCGTACGGACAAAGAAAATGACGCTGAGAGATTGCGTTCATTGATTGACCAGATGAAACGTCTTGAGATGAATGACGTGTGAACTCACCATAATAAGTTGAGTCAGCACATTCGTATAGATTATTTTACGCATTTAACTTGCATTACAGAAAGGTGCTGGTCCCTCTTGTTCTCTATTATTAAAACTCCTATGTTGTGACAGTTACACCGTTTTATGTAATCTGTAGTTACACCTTTCTATGTAATCTGTGCCATATTTTGGGACTTAGAAGTATGAGAAACGGGGGAACAGTTAGTTTTGCGTTAAATTTGATGGTATGTTTCAGGATAAAGCATAAACAAGCTCGAGCCAAACTCAAAGACATTCTACGCGTGCTGCAACGCGCTTGGGAACTAGTGAACTTCCAAATTCCAAACCAAATTCCGAAGGGCAAACTTGAACTTCCAAGAGTTGAAGACAGTACTTGAAGAAATGAAGAGTGAAGACAAGTAACAAGGTTACAAGTTTTCAAATTTTTAAGTCAGTGCGGCGCGTGCCTCGGTCGAGTGAGGTGGTGTAGTGCGCGTTGTCCTCGGTGCCGACGTGTGTGGTTGCCCGGAGATCCACCGGTGCTGTGTGTGGGAGGGCATTCCCAAAATTCGTGACGAAGTAATTATAAGTCCTGCTGAGTGACGCGTATCTTATAACCCCGCTGGCATTACTTGTATTGATCCTTTATAGAGGTTATCTATTGTTAATGAATAAAGAGCGAGGTTGTGGGAACACGTCTCGGGGTCTGCTGCTGTGAAGTGCGAGCTGCCATGGAGTGAGTTCGTTCATCGGAGGCCGCACCCTGCGACGCGGCGTAGTCTCTTTTAACCTGTGTAGTTCCGTGTCCCCCCCTGGCTCGGGCCTCTGTCCAATCTGTTGCCATTGCTGACATTTATTTTCACGCTGGATTTGACTCTATTGGTTAGTTTATACGCAGCGTCAGTACTGCACTGCAAAGTAGCCTGTTCATGGAGCGTTTTCTTGTAAACTTACAGGATTTCATTCAGTATGTTTCTCAACTTTGGTACCGTACTTGGTGTTTTGATTCACTTCAAATTTCAAGCATTAGCTATTCAAACTAAGACTGTATTTTCGTGCTACGAATGGGAAAATTATTATTTTGAAAGAGATTTATTATTATTTTTTTTTGCATATCGTGGCATCCTGGGATCTTGGCCATGCATTTGGTAGATTGGGTGGGAAATTAGATGTAGCAAAACCAAGGACTTGTGGGAAATGATTGCCGTGCTGCGCAGTTCTATTAGATGAGAATCGCTCAACACTCCTGGAACGTGGTCGCGTATTGATGCTCAGGGTATCTTTCGATACGGTTGCCAGCTTCCCCAAAATAGAAAGTGGCGTTTTGATTGATTTTCTGCAAGCTTCGAAGACATTTACTGCAGTCAGTGCAAGGTCCGTCAGTAGATTAGATTAGATAGGCGGCAGTAGACGAACCAAAAGGCCCATTCCCAAAGAGACACCGGGACTTACACCCCGGCCCTCTATGAGCTATTGCCATGGATACACCCCGGCTCTCTATGAGCTATTGCCATATCGTCTGATCGTCCACGAAGTCTCTTTACATTTTGGTATAGAGGTTTCCAATTTGTAGCCTAGAGAGACTTTGACCATCCGGAATATTGTACATTGCACTCGGATGAGTTATTACTAGCGGTAGGCGGGTTCACACGATAGTTAACTGAACGAGTTTCTTCAGCGATTAATCGCTCGAATATTTTGTTGGGACCTCGTTACACCACTAAATGTCCAGTAAGAAAAAGCTACAAAAATAGTAGCCGTCAAGTCTGTTCCTGAGCAAGTGTTACTCGTACAATTTTGGTCATCTCTCAAATTTGGACGAACTTGGAACTCTGAACGTCATGCAATTTTGTGCTATTGAAACGGACGCAGAGCCTTATTTTCGTACGCGGAGGTGAGCAAACTCCTTTATTTCACCGTCACCGGATCCCGGCTTGTGGAAACCTTAAAGCTTTAGCACTTGTATTACAGGACGCCGAAATGCAGGTTGTACCGTTGGAACGAATGAAACTCAGCAATGTGGTGTGTGCACAGTGCAGCTGCAGAGCTGCTCTTAGGCTTGTGTAGTTAATTAAGCATGTGCGTGCCTGCTCTGAACTTGATTAATTAGCTGTGCGTGTGTTGCACTGTAAACATGGAGAGACATTCACATATTTTCCAAGTTCAATACATGTAAGGGTTGTTAAAAATACACGCGTATTCATAATGTTTAAAAATTTGACACCACGTTCAGGCCACTAAACATTATGAATACAAGTGTATTTTTAACAACCCTTACACGTGTTGAACTTGGAAAATTTAGAGCGGTTGAGAAATTAGTGAAGAAACATTCACTTATTGATGCTGTGGATAATATAAGTAACGGAGAATCCCAAGACGTTCATTGCTAGTTTTGGTACGCAATGTAAAGACTGGTTGTGGTTACCATAAATTTGTCTCTTACAGAAACTGTGGCGGAGTCAGGAATTTATCCAGGTAAAACCCGACACACTCGTATGGGCTTTCTGCCACGATTAGGTCAAAAATGTTTTCTAAGAATAAAACGGGAACACACGCTGTTGTTATGATACTAGTTTGTTTATGAAAAAGTCGATTACTTTTCCATAATGCAATGTTTAGCAAGCCCAAGGGGAGGGGGGGGGACCCGCCGGGTCCCCAGTTGGGTGTCAGAAAAGTGCATTTTAGACGAAAAACTGAACAATTTCAGAACTAATAAAGATCACGACGACAGCCGTTGTGATCCTAACCGAGACAGAAAGCCCATACGAGTGTGTCGGTTTACCTTGACTAAATCCTGGCTACAACAGTGGACAGAAACGATAGGATGCTTTTGAGACATCAAATTGTGTAACTTATTCAGAAGAAGCCTGCTGTTCATGCGCGTAAATGTATATTTTTACCTGAATTTACTAGTAAAATTTTCCCTGGGATAAGTTGGTATTAGTTTGCAATATTTTGTGTTACTAAATTAATCTACCAGTGAACATTTTTACGTGAATGTGAAGCTGCTTCTAATTTATGGGAAACACTATTGAGTGTATTTTAGACATTCTCAATGTTTAAGTGTCCAAGTAACGGCTGCCAAAAGTTGCCGCACGACACAGTATTGGTTTCGACATTACGCTGCAGTTCTAATTGATTTATTGGTTAGCTAGGTACTTTTGAAACCGATCAGTTTCTTATGTCTTCGAATTACATCGCAGCTTTGCAAAAGAAAATGCAGCCCAAGTGTTACACAGTGTGAAAAAAAAGCTACTGTGTGGCTGGTATCTTACTTTTGACACGAAGTTGTTGTTTGAAAAATGTTTTGTGTATTCCGTAAATTGTTGGTTTTTCGGAAAATCAGCGGGTAAACCGGCGTGGCGCCATGGCTGAGGCAGCCGCAACGACCCCCGTCGTGCAAAAGTGCGTCTACTTATTTGATCTGACCAAGAAACCAGACTTTATTTCAAAGAAACAATTGTTTCGTATTGTAAAACTTCTTATAGCTTCGAAAAATATTTTCTGAACGAGCTGTGGTGGTACCGTGGCCAGGGCTACACTCAGCACGGACCGTGGGAAAGTGTCGTGACCGCCCGCACATGGCGGGCCGGTGAGGCACGACATTGATCGTCCTTAGTTGTATCGATTGGAATTTTTCTGGCTTTCCTTTTGCTAATGGAACCTTTTACCTTCCTTGCGGTCTTTGTAGCCAACTATTGTGCAGATGCTACGGGATTTTGTAACGTTGATGATTATTTCTGTGTGATACTTGTAGATGCGAGCTTGTGCTTGTCTTGAAAGAGTCCCTTAGGTACCTTCGCTTGTAGGCCTATTGTACCTACTCTCGCTAGTCAAGAGTCAAGGAGCTGTCATCAGTAGCCCTTTCATAAATTGTATTCTCTGTCGTATATCAGAGCGCCCAGGTCGGTGCCGCTATAAGTGCGTCGCCTACTTAGGTAGGTACTGTACAATAATAGCCTATGTATGCCTATAATTTACAAGTGAAGCTAGACACCTATTCTGGCTGAACTGAACCTATTCTTAACCTATCCCAACCTAAGACAAGCTTTGAGTGAGGTTACGTTGGTACGTACGTACCGTATATAGCCTAGACTACCACACCGAGACCCTTGCGTGTAATATGCCTATAGCTCTGTTGCCATGGAGACGAATTCTCAAGTGCTGAATTTAATTGAAATTGTCTAAGCGCACCTCGTGTTGTTTTGTGAACGCAACGCGAGGAATTTTTTGGCGATCCTTCAATTTTGCGCCGATGTAGTAAAATAAAAATTATTGGAGAGATGGGCCAAGTAGCTATAGGCTACCTTCTACTTCTCGTACCTCTTTCATTCCTGGCGTCGCCTACGTAGGCCTAGGTACATTTCAAACTGTGCTCTTCCAACGAGACAGCCAGATTAACTTATCAGAGAAAGAGTTAATTATCTGAAGATATTTACATCCTTAGATTACTAAGTAGGCTACCTACCTTCCGTAACCATAATCCTGCCCGTACGCTCTGCGTGGTGCAAGTCTGCACTGACAGTGGCACGTCGTTGCAGGATTGGAGATGATTTCAAACAACAAGCATAACGCGAAGGCTGCTACATAAACTTGCATCTCCAGTGTTCATTTTTAAACTTTTTATTCGGGGACTATAAAACAGAAAATTTATTATATAGTTTCCTTATTTAGGTAATATAACGATATTAATGTACCTACCTCTAAAGTGTGCATAACTCTGTGGTTGGAATATTATCCTCTTTGACCAGAAAAAAAAAAACCGTGAAGTAAAGAAAGTTGGGGTAACCAAGCTGTCTTTAGCCACTGCCCAGCCCAAGGAATGCTGTGGTGACTGTGCCTAATGATGGTCTTACCTTCCCTATTGTTGCCGCGGCACTTCTGCTCTTGGAACTCGCTTGTTGCCGTGCGATTTTTCCATAGTTGATTTACTACATGAAACTTTGTTGCCACCTTGAGCTCATTGATGTCTTCTTTTAATAATTAGGGGTAAAAAAATGGACTAGGATTTTTTAATGCAAGAGAAGGAGTTCATTTGTTACCCCCAATGTTGGAATTTCATTGTTTTTCCTGCACTTTACTGCATTCCATCAGCGTTGCGCATTGCCGTACTTATTTCTTTGCTAGGGACTTTGGTGCCTGCGTGAGTTTGTTGCTCGTTCATATCGTGTTTACCTGTTTTACAAACTTTCATGTTGTTTTGGCCTTTTGTCTTTTTTTTTTGGGGGGGGGGGGTTGGGGGTTGAGGGGCTGTAAGGGTCTCCTGTGCCCATCGACCGCTATTATATATCTGCGCGTATTTACAACTACGAACTTTATGATTGCTCTGCATGCCTTGCAGTAACTTCTACTTTTCAGTTCACCTACTCTGTCTGTTGTTTGTGGCGTTGGCTCGGTGCCACATCTACGCATTGTATCGTAGGTCTGTTCAAAGAGTGGAATTAGTCAACTCTAAGTTGCCAGTATAAAAAATACTATAAATAGTAAGCATGCAAGCGATTCTAGGCTGCTGTATCGAACTTTAGAAAGCGCGGCTTGCTTTTACCTGTTCGTTCTGATTCTTTCTTGTCTTGAGTACAGTGTTCTCTCAATTTCCTCTTCCTCCTGCCAATGCACTCGCCAGTTCGGCCTCTCTTTGGTCTCTGGCTGCCTCACTTGCCAAATATTTTTTGCGCCGTCAACTATTTTTGCTATGTCACGCTGCGCCGCGTCTCCTGAACGTCGGTCCTGCCTAGCTGGAGACGGTGGTCCTTTTTGGAGCTTTGGGCCCAGGAATCTGCCTGGAATTCCTTGAATATCCTACAGCCACCAGTGATCTATTCACGTGGAACTAAACGCCAAACTCTGCTTGGAATTCCGTGAATGCTCTTCCTCCAACGATCTATTTACCTGGAACAGAACACCGAAAACTTCCTGGAATTGTGACTTCTGTGAATATTCTGCAGCCACCAGTGATCTATTTACGTGGAACACACCAAAATTTGCCTCGAATTCCGGTATTATCCTGCCGCCTCCACTGATTTGTTTAGTATTGACGTGGAGCAAAGTGCGATGAGATGCCTGGAATTGCGTAAACAACTAGCCGCCCCCAATGATCTATTTCAGATGTTCCCAACGGGGGGTGCTCGCATTCCCTAGGGGTGCGAAATGACTTTCTAAGGGGTGCGAATCCTTGGATAAAATAAAGTTGGGTACATAAGTTTGTTCTCAAATTTGGGGTAAATTTTATTCTTTACCTATCATCATATGAGTTAGCTGCGTTTTTTTTTTGTCGTTGGTGCCGCAACTTAGCCTAGGCTATAGCTAAAAGTTTTCTAGGGGTGCTAGGTTTGGACCCATGGAAATACCTAGCGGATGATGCAGTATTGAGCAAGGTTAAGAATAATGTTTCTAACGGAAATTTGAGACGAAAGATACAAATGGATGAATTTGATGGTTAAAGGGAAGCAATCGAGCCGTAGGTAAGTGTGGAAATGGCAGTCGTTACAAGCAATGTAAAGGTGTAAATGCACAAGCGTTGAGCGAGACGGGGGATAACAATTTCAAAGAAAGTTTAAGATAAGATAGACAAATGAAACTTATGCATGCACCGAGATTATTCAAAAAAGAAAACATAGACCCTTAAGTGAAAGCCATCGAGCCGTACTTGTACCAATGACAGCCGTTACAAGCGAAATAAAAGATTAGATGCAGCATTGAGCAAGATGGGGAATTTCGTTTCTAGAGAAAATTTGAGATGAGATAGACAAATGAAACTTGTACATTCATCGAAATTATGCGAAATGGATGANTGTACCAATGACAGCCGTTACAAGCGAAATAAAAGATTAGATGCAGCATTGAGCAAGATGGGGAATTTCGTTTCTAGAGAAAATTTGAGATGAGATAGACAAATGAAACTTGTACATTCATCGAAATTATGCGAAATGGATGAAATTGAAGCGAACGCAGTAGAGCCATAATTGTTCCAGTGGCAGCAGCTACAAGCAATGTAGGTATAAGGCAGGGGTTCCCTACAGGGGTTGCTCACACCCCACCCAGGGCTGCGAGATAACCTTTCATAAAATAAAGTTTTTGTAAATATGTTAACAAGTATGGTATCACCAGGTCAGTTATTTTTTTTTTCCAGAGAGTGTGATTACGTGGGTTCTCTTATCACGGATATTCTATTAGCAGGGCAAATGAGACAAGTGGTTAGATGCAGAACTATATTGTGGTAACGAGTCTCGGCAGGTACACACTGGCTATGCTNAGCGAAATAAAAGATTAGATGCAGCATTGAGCAAGATGGGGAATTTCGTTTCTAGAGAAAATTTGAGATGAGATAGACAAATGAAACTTGTACATTCATCGAAATTATGCGAAATGGATGAAATTAAAGCGAACGCAGTAGAGCCATAATTGTTCCAGTGGCAGCAGCTACAAGCAATGTATAAGGCAGGGGTTCCCTACAGGGGTTCCCTACAGGGGTTGCTCACACCCCACCCAGGGCTGCGAGATAACCTTTCATAAAATAAAGTTTTTGTAAATATGTTAACAAATATGGGATCACCAGGTCAGTTATTTTTTTCCAGAGAGTGCTAAACCATATTAAAAATCTAGGGGTGCCACGGTTAGAAAATGTTGGGAACGCTGTTCTGTTTAGTATTGACGTGGAACAAAACGTAATAGTATGTCTGGAATTTCGTGGATATCCTCCCAAAATCGATGGTCCGTTCAGGTGTGTAGTAAATAGCTGCAGTTTGCCTGTAATTCTATGAATATCGTGTTGCTCTTTACATTTCCTCAAGGTCCTGGTAGGTATATACCTGGAATTCAATGAGAAACTTGCGGCGAAACACGCCAAGTTCATATACCCCTGCGTCATGGTTCTAGTGAGTGCACCAAGAGACCAACGGACGTAAGTTTTCGCATGGTTTCAGCGTGACTCCTAGCGATCGTGTTCCTCTCCGCGTGACGTGTTTGCGGACCGACCGGACGCTCTCGTGTGGGCCGATAAAATAATAGATGAGTTTCGGATAGGATCGCTTTCGTGCTGCGCTGCGAGTGTTGCGCACCGGCGGTTTGGATTTAAAATGTGGCGTGGAGTTTTGTTTGCGCCTCGACGCGCTTCCTGCGTTTGTTCATTTACTGCTGACTAACTGTGCGGCAGTTGGGCTATAGCTACGTCGCTGTTGTAGGTAGAGCAGAGCTGTAATTAGCGAGCTTGTTTTTTGTTTTCTACTTCATGGTGATGCTTTTGTGGATAACTTTTTGCGTCACACTATTGTGAGTGTATGAAAAATTCATTAAGTAAGTTAGGTGTGCTATTACTGAA
This sequence comes from Parhyale hawaiensis, assembly GCA_001587735.2. NCBI lineage: Eukaryota > Metazoa > Arthropoda > Malacostraca > Amphipoda > Hyalidae > Parhyale > Parhyale hawaiensis. The sequence continues at coordinate 4,833,245 of LQNS02278175.1, read as the reverse complement.
AACTGCAACGCAAGAGGCAAATAAATGATACCATTTAATGCTAAAAGCCTAAATGCGTTGTTGAGTAGGCTAATATCTCGTAGTTGACTTGTTAAGGAAGGGCTGTGGGGCTCCAAGTCGCTCCTTTACATATTGCAAAAAAAAAAAATAGAAATAAACACTGAGAAGCCCTAAAAAAGTTGCGCAGTTCTCCTCAGAGTGTGGCGTAAAAACGAAACCATTTTTTTTGTTTACACCAAAAACCATAGTTTTTTATTGAAACAAAGAACATTTTTTGTTTTTTATATTTAGTTGTTTTTTCTAGTTTTAGGAATTTTATCCAACATTTAAAGGATTTTCTGCTTTGTAAACATGTACTTAGTTAGCTAATCATCAACAATCTTCGTCACTTCATTTCAACTTCCTATTGTAGAAGAATGATTTTAAGAAAAATGGGTTACGAACAAGCAGTTAGCAGAGTAGGCTACCTACCTACTGGTTTGCTATGGCTACATTTAATATCCAAACTACAGTACCGAGATGCTGTGATTTATAATTGCAATATAAAATCATTTAAAAACTAAAATGCACTTCAAATTACAAATTATTATTATTATTATTATTAAAACTACACGCTTGGGCTCCCACGGACAGGTAATACAACCCAAATGAAGCATTTGCAACACCGGGAAGCCCAATACGCTGCTAAAGGAAATCCAGCAAAAAACCATTAACAGCAGACTTAAA
>LQNS02278175.1:4802166-4816516 GCA_001587735.2 Parhyale hawaiensis | reverse complement strand
CTGCACTGTTTGGCGCTGTGCTGCCGGCACCGCTGCTATGTTGGCGCGCTGCTGCCGGCACCGCTGTTATGTTGGCGCGCTGCTGCCGGCACCGCTGCACTGTTTGGCGCGCTGCTGCCGGCACCGCTGCTATGTTGGCGCGCTGCTGCCGGCACCGCTGCTATGTTGGCGCGCTGCTGCCGGCACCGCTGCTATGTTGGCGCGCTGCTGCTGGCACCGCTGCAATGTTGGCGCGCTGCTGCCGGCACCGCTGCACTGTTTGGCGCGCTGCTGCCGGCACCGCTGCACTGTTGGCGCGCTGCTGCCGGCACCGCTGCACTGTTTGGCGCGCTGCTGCCGGCACCGCTGCTATGTTGGCGTGCTGCTGCCGGCACCGCTGCACTGTTGGCGCGCTGCTGCCGGCACCGCTGCACTGTTTGGTGCGCTGCTGCCGGCACCGCTGCACTGTTTGGCGCGCTGCTGCCGGCACCGCTGCACTGTTTGGCGCGCTGCTGCCGGCACAGCTGCACTGTTTGGCGCGCTGCTGCCGGCACAGCTGCACTGTTTGGCGCGTTGCTGCCGGCACAGCTGCACTGTTTGGCGCGCTGCTGCCGGCACCGCTGCACTGTTTGGCGCGCTGCTGCCGGCACAGCTGCACTGTTTGGCGCGCTGCTGCCGGCACCGCTGCACTGTTTGGCGCGCTGCTGCCGGCACCGCTGCACTGTTTGGCGCGCTGCTGCCGGCACCGCTGCACTGTTTGACGCACCGCTGCCGGCGCTAATAAGCATCGTTGGCTCTCCTACTATACGTACAAAATACCTTTGGTAGCTCTGTGAGCATCCATGAAAACGACTTTACAGTAGCTACTATGATTGTTCTCTCATAAGTTTAAATAGTTTTCTGTCAGTTGTACGGTCTAAAATGTCTACAACAACTCTCTTAGTAACGCTGTTAGAAGTTCTTTTACTGTGTCCTAAAAAAAATTTGCTGAATTACATTCAAAAGTGGAACGGAGTTTAACTTACAAGTTTATAATGGACTCGCGCCACATTTGCGCAACTCTGCCTATGTTTGTTAGTATATTTTCATATGGAGAATGGCAGACGTCGGTGCAGCCCTGCTAGTGTGCCTCCAGTATTGCTGTGGTGCGAGGCGCACTGGGCGTGGCGCTACACTTGCTAGGCCTATGCGTGAGCCTATATTGTAACTGTCACTTGGGTCCAGTAAAGCGAGGGTGTGGTGGGAGGTTTGGATTACTCGCATGCCGCGTCATTGTGAGTCGGATGTTTTCTGCACACACTTTACGCATGCTGGCGGAATTGCTCGTTAGTCTTCGTAGCAAAGAAATTTTTCCTCTGAATTGCAACAGTGACAATAAGTTCATATAGCGGGCAGTAGACGGACTAAGAAGCCCAATCCCAGAGAGCGGCCGGGACTAACGCTCCGGCCCTCTATGAACTTTCTCCGTTTAACAATTTTAATGAAATGCAATAATGGATAACTCAGCAGTACACACTCACTACACAGGAAGATCCTTATTTTACGACTTGCCTTGTGTCTGGTCCAACAACGTATCGCTTTCAGTTGTACATCACTTCCTGCTGTACAGTAGCAGCAGCAACACAGTCTCGTTCGATCAAAGTTATTGAGTAAAATACACCGGAGTAGTCAGAGGTTTTGGAAACCTTAAATGCTACTGCAAGCAGCTGCGAAAATTTCAATTTTTCATCATTTTATTAGTTAGTGGACGTCAAACGTAGAACGTTCTCTTATAATCGCTTTGTTGTCTCCTTCACCCTGTATCGCGTTGAACATTGAAGTACCTTATGACAATAGCTACCGTTTAACCTGCCAAACTTCTCTCTTGTGAAAAATGTGGTTATACTACCCAATGCCCAAGGGGAAATCTTTAAGGTTAACTCTTACGTCATCTGCTCCTCGCGGTCAATGTTTTAATTAATGACATTCTCTATGCCAGTGTGAGGAGCCCAGTCTGTGCAAGCGATGGTGCTCGAACTAGCGGACTATAGGTACCTACCTCGCGGTTACAAAATGCCTCAGTTCTGTCTCCCACCGTCCTGCATCTTGCAAATTAGAGAATGCAAAGCTGAGGAAGAATGTTGCTTGAATAACGTCCGTCCGTCCGTCGCTATCTCTGATGGCCACAAATTACCCGAACTGACGGTGCCCCCCCCCCCGGTGCAGATGTTGGGGGAGGTGCAAACCGGTTCCTAGACGCTGCTCAGCTGTTTGTTTCCTCGAAGTTTGGGGCTGCTTTTGCTTCGGTGTTTAGATCTCATCTCTCCCATGTACTGTTTAATTACTTGCGGCTGTGAGCTGCGTTGACCTTTAGGCTGGATAGGTACTCCGTTTGCAGTGTATTTGCTAAGTATTCTTGGACGCCTATTGTACCTACGTCTCGTACACCATACCCAGACCGCTATTGATGCATTTAGTAGGTAGGTAGCCTACCGTATCATGTTTTTCCCTGTGTATCACTCTTCTAAGCGCTTTACATTATTAATAACATTAAGGTCCATCTGTTTCAGAATATTCTCCATAGCTACCTATATTCTGTGCTTGCGTATTTGATGACGGACTCTTTATTGAATGTCTTGCTCATTGAGGGAATTGAGAAGCTATACGTAATGCTGCTCCCGTGACGTGTGGATTTTCAGTAATGGTTTCAGTGCTAAAATAGAAAAGTGGCCTCCCGTGTTACTGCAATGGGTGCTACGATGGTGCAGCCCTGCACTGGCGTTTGCTCCACCTCGGACGAGCAAAACTTTGGTGACCATCGAATGTCGTTGGAGACGCGGCGCCCCATCCCCTTACCTGACTTCTCGGATGACATTTTATCGAAAGTGAACCTCGACCGCAACAACACGCTGTCCAGGGGGCCTGCCGTGTTCGAAAATGAAGGCTACACCGACGACCGATCGGTTCACAGCTCCGTCGCCAGCTACCGACATGACCAGCAGCGGAGCCCCCGATGGCAGCATGGGCCGTCCAGACCCCCGACGTCCCCATGCGAGTCGAATCGGACCGTCAGTTCCCAGTGCGGTGGACACACGAACAGACACTTTGGTGCGGATGTTTACGTCAGCCAGCGTCCGTCGGATAAATTAGCGGACGGTGATTACAGCAATCGCCATGCTGCAAATATCTCGAGGGAGCCTATTTATTTGCGCCAGTCGTATCAGCCGACTGTGAACAGCGGGCAATGCAGTGAACATTACGCGTTCCAGTCTCACTCAGTAAATAGTAGAGGGACAAGGAATGAATTCGGTGCTAGTCCTACTGACGCGAGTGTGTGCGGTAGTCCCAAATCTTTGCAGTCTGAACGCTGCATCAGTCCGCCCAGGCAGCTCTACCAGAAGCACGAGGTAAGTTAATGTAACAACTGCTGAGCAACAGAAGTTCGGAAGGCAAGTGTGCATGATGGGGTGGCAGAATTTTTATTTAGGCAAGTTCGTTTAGGATCTCCTACATCAGAATATCCTATGGAGCCTGGGAATTTTCAGCCTCTGCCCAGACGCGAGGTGAGTGATCCTGCGAAATTGTTTTCCCTCCTTGTGACTCGGATGTTCCTTCGTCGCCTGCTCTCTCCTTGTCAGATGGGAGCAGGTCACTTTTTATGAAAAGAAAGAAAATTAATTCCAAGAGTGTAACTACTTGACCAGATTTGGATAGGCTACATCATAAGCTTTTTTACTGTCAATTCTAAGGATTGGTGTATTCTTGCGGAATTTACATCTTTGCGTAGCCTATCCTCCATGTTAGTGTACCTATATCCGCATACCCCAGGAGTTGGTGCAGCTCACCGGTTATGTGTCTGGCACTGGGGTCAGGCCAGAGCCGCTGGTGCTGGCACTCCTTACCTGCGCTCCCACGCTTCTTGGTACTTCCTTGTTGTCAGTGCCTCTGGTGGTCTCTTGCGTACTTTCCAAAAGATTTTTCTACTTCCAGGCCGTTGCAATTCTTTGGTGTTATTAAGTTAAATTGATACCCACTATGGGAACATGGGTACAAATTGTTGGTGTGAAGTGCGGCTTCTATCTATGAACGTCGGACGTAAATTATGTTGGGCCTCGAAATCTACGTTTGAACAACTTCCACAAGTTCTAGCGATCTTCTCGACGCATAACTAGCCTATAGCAAATATGTCGCCATTATTCCTACTCGTAATGGACGTGCTGCTGTTTTTCTTACTGATGACTTTGTTTTTCTCCAACAGGGCAAATTTGTGATCCGGCCCATAGCGTACCGACCCTCGGCCCCCAGTCCCGCACAGCTTGCCCAGGGTCTGTCTGCCCCATCAGGCCCAATTGCGGGGGTGGGAGGCAGGCCCCCTCAGGACCCACGCTACACGTCTACTCCCGCCTTGTCCAGAGGGGGCGCCACTCATTACGGCAGTAAGTTTTCTTTGCTAAATTAGTCCTCTACCGTCAACATTTGAAAATAAATTTTCGTAGATATAGGCCTAGTACCGAGCGGACCATACCCCTGTTTGACCCAGCTATCTTACTTTGCTACAGGTGTTCTTTGGCCTTATCTGTGCTAGTAAAACTTTTACTACTACAACTACTACTACTAGTTGTCCTTTCTATTGCTATGGGAAAATTCCTTCATACCCACGTATCACAAGTTGGTATTGTTTAGTCCTAATTCTGCTCTTCACTCTTCAGTATCACACTAAAAATATATCGAATTGGCCAAGGAAACAAAAAATGAAAATTATGACTACCGGCGTTAAGATGTCGATAAAAGCCGAACGAAAATTGAGTTTAACCCAATAATTTCGTAGGACAAGCACTTATTAACTCCATCCTGACAGAATTAAACATCATTTGTTATGTGAATGGCTCGATCTGTTGCGTGTGCCGTGAACACGACAGTGATCCTACTCGGCAGTGAATGGTTTGGGAGTCCCTCGGTCACTTACTCAGGATGTGGCGTTTGATTGCAAGGCTTCCTTCTCCCACTGCACTCATACAGGCGACAGTTCCCTCGCAGCGCGATAACGCAGCCTCAGTAAGATTAAATTAATCTTCTGTAATCTTGTTCGTCGAACAACTTATTGAAATTGTTACTCCAAACGATTTTATCAGAAAATAGGCTCAATACATCATGCACTCGTTCCCCGTACGAATTTCCGTTATTCGCACGACAGGGAAGTGAACGTGTGCACGCGTGAACACAGTTCAGCTCTGTGTCTGCCTAGCGCAAGACTGACTAAACTTGCAGCAGGCAAGACTGTAGGCGTAGCGACTAGAGAGCGGCTGTACAAAAAGTTCGGCTATCTCATCAAACTTGCTGTGAATTAGAACTAGCATTCGGACGCCGAGCTACGGGGGACCGTTTATTTGACTAGCGTGTGAACCTACCCCAACCTCATGTAAGGTTCGCCCATCCGCTGTTTCAAGGGGTCCCGCACCTCCCCCCTCGCTCCCTCCCCAAGGGAAACCTCATAGCTTATTTTAGCCTCAGTTAGGCCTTCAGGGACCGCTTTCCCTGCCCACTTTATTTCCTCCTATTTTTTGTTTGCTTGCTCTGCTCTCTCTCCTCAGCTGCACCTCTTCTGCTCTTCCTCTTCTCTTTCGACAACGTTCCCTTGTGCGGTCTTCGCGCTATGTTCAGGAAGCCGAGAATAAGGTACCTCGCGTTCACATTAAGAATGGTATTTACAGCCACAGTGGTAGTAGTAATTCAAAAACATATTATGTGCCTAGCTGTCTATTTAGTGACGTAAATATGTTCACAGCTGGGAGCCCACTGTAGCACGTATTAATCATTGCATCGAATGAGGCAGCTACCCTGCTATTTAATGAAGTCCATTCACATATTTATTGTCACAAAGCGTAACTATCATGAGCGTTAATCCTGATCGGTGCCGCGAATGTGTTCTCGTCACTGCCGTTTCGTCATCGCGTCTCCATCAAAGAACGCCGCGTTTCGCACCACGAGATACCCAGCTGACCGCCGACCGTGCCCAGCTATCGGTTATTACTTTCTGTGCTTGAGAGTCGCCCGGTCTTAGCATGCATGCCGTTAGTGTTTTGCTGAACATCTTGTGTCGCTGATGAGGTGAATGCCACGCCAGCGACGTCGCTCCCCATGTACCGTTCTTCTGCTCGCATGCCGTCTGGACAAGTTGGCCAGTGTCTGCGGAGTGCATTTGTATATTGAAGTCAGTTGCTTAATGCACAAATATTCTTTCTCGTTGTCTTTCAGTTTGTGGTTACTTTGACTTAACTGTAAGATGTGTACTGTTTGTGATCGGTACCTTTGAAGTCCTGCAGACGAGCTCCAGGTGGTGTAATGCATACCACCAGTCGTGTGCGCAGATGTCTTCCTGTATTCTCCCACCAACGGGAGAACCAGTAACTACCGAATTATCTCCACAGTGCGCGTAACCGCTACGGCAGTCTTGTATGGCATTTCAAATATACCATGTCTATAGTACGCATGCTACAGTGCTTGTTTCTTAATCTTTTTCTTATTCGCAGGTTTGGGTGACCTTAAGAGCCTCGGGTACAATCTGGATCGCAGAGGTTTGGGCACTCCTTTGTCCCACGGTCTTCCTCCCCCTGGAGATGCGGCATCGTACCATCATCCCCCGGGCCCGGGTTCGGGGTACCCCAAGCACGCCAGCCTCACCCACCTCCACCATGTCGATCACCAGCCTCACTCCGATATCTTTATCTATCACCAGAACGGGTCCAAAAATCCTGCCTTGGATATCGATAGTTCAACAATTTACTCCAATGCTAATGCTGCTAATCTCAACCATTCGTGCGACAGTAGCAATCTCAATAACACCAACACGAACTATGACAGCTCGGTCACGAGTCCAAGATCCGCTGACACGAGCCATGGCGAATCCAACTCCAGTCCGTGCGGCTCCTCCCCGGCTGTCGTGAGATCTTCTTCTCAGCACAAGCCTCCGCTTTCCATTAATGGAAATTCCCATGATCCTTCCCGTGTACCTGCACCGCCTTGTTCCTTACCTAATAAGCACCACGATGATTCTCCCTATACCGGAGCAGCGGATTCGCCCGCCCAGCATCGGCAGAACGTCGATACTTCCGCCACACGCTCCTCTGACGCCAACGTCCATAGATACGACAGTCTCAAGGGCCATCCTTCCAATGCCACCCAAGCAGACTCCAATTCCAGCAACAACAATGGCAGTAATAACAATAATGTAAACGCCAGCGCGCCTGCATCTAATGGCCATGGGCCTGGTCATCATCAACACCACTATCATCACCTGCATCACCATCATCACAGAATGGGCGGGTCGGTCTCCAACCTCAGCCGCCTCAGCACCACGGGCGTTGCTGGGTCCGGCGTGGCTCTGGACCGTTCTGCTTCAGTTAATGGGACCAACTTGGGACTGACGAGGGGCAGTGGATCCGTAAATGGATCCACAACAGAGCTGGACGATCCCTCCCATCAGACTCCCTCGCCCTCAGACTCGGGGGTTGCTGAACTCGAAGCCATTCTCAAAGAGAAGGACTCGGAGATCAGTTTGCTCAAGGAAAGCATGGAGCAGAGCGAACAAATTATATTTAAGGTCAGTTTGGGCGAAACCGGGGGGGGGGGGAACACGACACCTGTCCATGGGGCGTAAGTAATAAGAAAATGTCACTTCTGCTTTCCCATGCTAACGTTCTCCACTCTCGATTCTTCCTAACAAAACGTGATTTCCGATGTAGTGGCTTGTGACGTCACCTAGAAATCTTTTCCAACTTACCTGAAATTTGTTCGGGTTTGCGACAGTAGGGCCTAAAGAGAGGGGTCACTGTGTACGTGTGATTTCTTGGTCGTGGGTGACCTAACCTAGAGAAGCTAAAAGTCGTGTTACTGCTCAACCCTTTCTTTGCCTAGCAAGTGACCATATATCGTCACTTTCACAATGCTCTTCTTACGAGAGCAATTTTTCAGCTGCCTGGTAAAGGCTCAGTGCATGTACGTGCTGTGGAAATATATAGCTCTTTTGCTCTGTTCTGCAACAGTTCGAAAATTGGGTAGCATATTAGCAAATCGTACAATTCTGATGAAGCTGCCCTAATATCTGCAACGACTTTCAATTGGACGTTCGTTCGATTATGTCTTTCTTGTCGAACGCTGCATAGTTTACCCCACTGACGCATCACGTTAAGCTTTTTTGGTAAAAAGAGTGAAATTATTGACAGCCAGAAATATGGACAGTACGCGATAACCCATCCCACTATTATAATAATAACTAGAGCACTCTGAGAGCGCATTCCTCCGCCAAGCGAGGCAACGGTAACAAAAAATTCAAATTGGCTCTGAAACCATGATTTTCTTTGTATAAACTCAAAAATCTAATCATTTGTGTCTTTTGATAGTAATAACAGCTTGTGCAACTTTCTTGAAGATCCGTTCATAACTTTTTGAGTTATATATACTGCTAACAAACGTTATGACAAACATGAGTCAAACATACAAACGAACAAACCGATCTGCACCAAAATTTAATCATTTATGTCTTTCAACATTACTAACAACCCCTATAAATTTCATAAAGATCCATTCATTATGTTATGAGNACCCCCCACCCCCCTCATCTCTGAGGGGGGCAGTTCCGCCACAGCGCTGAGCATGCACACACAACTGCCGAGTCAGCGCACCAAGATCTGCAAAGAGCTCGCCTCACGGGGAATTGAACGAGCGATACAAGGTGTTAGAGCTGAGAACGGAAGCATGCAGCTACCGTGCTAACAAACGTTATGACAAACATGAGTCAAACATACAAACGAACAAACCGATCTGCACCAAAATTTAATCATTTATGTCTTTCAACATTTCCAACAACCCCTATAAATTTCATAAAGATCCATTCATTATGTTATGAGTTATTGTGCTAACAAGCATAAAATTAAAAACAGTGACAAACGAACGAACGAACGGGTCATTACCAAAAATTTGGTCATTTACTCTTTGTTATATACCTAACAACTCGTGTTAATTTCATTAAAATCCATCCATAACTTTTTGAGTTATGGCATTGAGAAAAATGAGGTAGACAAGCAAACAAACAAACGGATGGACATATCTTCATTAAAAGTTAATCATCTTTTCCTCCTAACATACCTAACAATCCCTGTAAATTTTGTCCAAATGGGTTCAGAACTTTTTGAGTTATCTTGGTGACGGACAGACAGACAAACACGACGAAAACGTAACCTCCTTGGCGGAGGTAATAATAATAGTAGGTAGCTATGCGATAATGGGTTGATGCTATCACTCGCTGCCAAATCAAGTCCTGCAAATTGCTGCCGTTTTACTTAAGGGTCCTTTAGTTTGACTGTGGCTTGGAGACGTTTTGAAAAACTAAACGGAGATGTGCAGTTACCATATCTTGTTTTATATATTTAATATTCACAAATAGGTACTCAATTCAGAACAGGGAGATATATAGTATGCGATTTTACGTAGGCTTCTGTCTCCAGAGTGGACCATACTGATATGTCCACTGGGTTCAGATCAGGAGATGATGGAGGTCACGTACACACCTCTTTTTGTCAGTGACTGCGAGAGAAAATTTGTCCTGCCCCTGGTTTTTGGCTCCTTGGATGGATGCAAAGGAGCTCCATATTTTTGAAAAGTCCTCTTTCTGTTTTTAAAGTGCTGTTTAGCTTTAGCTAGCCTGGCAGTCATAGTTCTTACTATTATTGAGTTTTTTCAAAAATAAGCTGCATATAATGTAGCTAGTATATATCCTGTCGGTTTTTTTTACAAGAAACTGGAATTGCGTTTTTTGCATTGATGATGGAACTTTTTTTTACTGTCCCCATTAAACATCATCTTTCGTATAAATAGCATTATTTAGTAATCTATTTAACCCTTTAGTGCCTGCCTACCTACGGTACACATGTATTGACATTACATGTAGTGTTATTGCTGCGAAAAGTGATGTTCTATTGAGGCACTAAAGAGTTAAGACATGACCGGCTCGTCTCTTTGCGCGGTAAAGAATTTAAATGCACTCGTTAGTTTCATTAACTGCCATGCGATGATTTTTTCAGCCTGCGTGTTAGGTTTTTGGTCCCGTTGATATTTTCATATTTTTTGCCTTGCAAGCAACTTGCATCATGTGACCAAAATATTCTAAGCTTAAACTAGACCGGAACTGGAGTCGCTGGCTTTCTAGTTGTCACTTTAGCATGAATTTCGAGTGGTAATCACAAGCCGATGATGATTACGCTTGTGACAGTCTCAAACTTAGTCTTGTTTTGCTTGCAGGACCTCCAAAGTAGCAAGTAAAAGGCCAACGAATTTAAGTTCCGGATAATTCAAACGTACCGTAACAAAATTGCATTACGCAGGTCTACGAAGAGAAGGAGAAGACGTGGGAGAGAGAACTGAAGAAGATACGCGACAGGTATGAGGCGCGTCTGAAGGGAGCCCAGCAGAAGGTGCTCACACTGGAGCAGTCCCTCACCTCCCAGGCGTACCAGGTGCGTGTATATATGTGTCATTCATTGAAGTACGTACAACAACCTGTACCTTTCTCATCTTACTCTGGCTGTACTGTTTCGCTACAAGAGTTTTTGATCCTGTTGTATGCCCATGGGCCTCACTCCTGGGTCGTCCCGGTGGGTCGGGAGGTCGTAAAGTATCTACTGAATCTAATGCTGAAATAATGAAGCAATTCCAATGAGGCAGAAACAGCCCATGTATGGAGGTGTAGACCGGCCGGGGTTGATATCGTTCTATATAGCGAGGCACCACAGCCTCGGTAAGATAGGATGAGCTCTATAGGGACCGCAGTAGGTACCTACATCCTAACTATCATTTAAAACAACTCTATTCCTACCAGACTCTGACGTTTACTTGAGTACTACGTGTACTTGTCGCTGAGGTTTTCAATGTGTAAAAATCTTTGTAGTTTCTGTACCGTGTACCTGCCCAGCGAGGGTAAATCTCCCGGGCTGCGTGCTTCAACTTTTATTAGGCCTTCCTATCGTCATTATTTCGTGCCCGCTGCGCTTCCTTCCATTCTGCTACTTTTACTAACTATCTTTCTTGTGTTTTTGCTCTTCTTCTGGACTTGCTGTTCCCTAGCGCGGCATTCCTTGTTTGGGCTTCCTGTTTATTGATAAACTCCATGTCCCTTTCCATTTCCTGTATTGGCACGTCGTGTTTAGAAAGGCAAGTAACTGACAAGCAGTTTCTTATGTCTCACACTTGCAGAGTGATGGCTCTGCCAGACGTTTATTGTTATTCACATGTAGCTACAGTAACACGACAAGTGAACGTGATTCACTTCAGTTTTGGAATATTATATTTTGCACCGATGTTGTGCTCTTACCTGTTTCTGTTTCCGCTTGCAGCAGCAGCAAAAGTTTGTGGTTGTAGTATTGTAATCCTGTAATGAGACAAGCTACACTCTATTAATTTTTTATGTTAACTGTAGCGCCACTAGTGTTCACTTACTAGTACCGGGCTTGCAGCTGCTCTCACGGGTATATTATAACGGGCCCTAACCCTGTCATAATATATATGGGCCCTACGACCCCAGGGGCAAACCCGAGTACCTTTTCCGCAGGAGATGTTGCATCTGGCCGCAGTTCCTGCTGACGAGGTTAGATTTGTAAAGTTAGGTAGGTTCTCTATTTCCTTTTCTGTTCCGCGAGGTGGGCTGTCGATCGAGATAGCGCACCTAGTCCGCGGGACTCCTCTCATCTCTCTCGTGTAGAAGGCCGTGAAAGAGGCCGACCACTCGATACTATGCTTTGCGCCTTGTTTCCTGCCCGTAGTAGCGCACGTAGGCCACGCGACAAATTTTGTGGTATTTGAATACTACACACTCATCTGTGTTGGAACGCCTGAGTTGCGGCTACGGAGGTTAAACAAAGTATATAATAATAATAATGGGCTTGCAGCTACAGCAGGACCGGCGCAAAGTGTCAGCAGAGGCTGCAGAGGCCCGCAGAGAGCGGGATGAGGGCCGGGGTCAGCAGCAGCAGCTACAGCAGCAGGTTACGTCTCTGCGCTCCCAGCTCGAGGAGACCGAGTGGGGGCTCTGCCAAAAGTCTGGTGAGTCTTCGCGCCTTCCGTTCCCATTATTTTTTGCTGCAATATTTATTGTTTTGTTGTTGAAAAATTCAGGAGTCTATTGGATAATTAGTCTAATATACTAGTGCTGAGCCCCAGTTACTTGTGTTGATAATTTTTGTGCAGAAAAACTCATAATCCGAACTTCTATTAAACCCTATTGGCTGAGCGATCCGGACCATAGGTGACCGTTCTCCATACTATACACACTAGGCCTACCCATATATTCCAAGTGTCTTATTCCCGGAAAGCAAATTATTTCTGGTGGAATTACTTGGTACATTAAGAAGGCAGTTCCGTGTTAAGAACTTCTGGTTGAAATATCTAAACTAGAGTCTTCAGGGGAATATTCTGGCGGGCCCTTTCTCTGTCAGAATATATATGGGCATCACTCACCCAAGGGTCGCGAGTGCGTTTTTCGCAGCAGATGTTGCAAAGTTAGTTTGTAGGGTTAGGTAGTTCCTCTGATCTTCCCCTTCTGCTCCGTGAGGTGAGCCGCGGAAAGAACCCTCCACACGGGTGTTTCTTTTTTCGTTTTTGGTCGCTAGGCCTCATCCGACATGGCGGAGCGAATCCATTCAGCCGCGCTCTGGGGGGGTTGGGGGTGTCTACTTAGCGCCTTGTTTCCCGTCAAAAGCGCACTCACGACTTCAGAGCAATAGAACTCACCTGAGTTCCTATAATATATATACTCTGAGACCGTCTGGCTGGAAAGCCGAGATAGAAATCGCTGGGAATTCGGTGCTAATAAATCCTTTCTATTACTACTACTATCTAACTAGAGATCTCTCTATGGGTACCTACTCTATGAGGCAAGAACTAAGAAGAACTATCTTCCTTATTCCTCACAACAAAATGAATTCTGTTGAAACTTAGATCATTTGAAGTAGAGAGTCTCTTAGTGCCTAGCTTTATGACGTAGCTATCCTGCGCCTGCTGAGAGTGCCGTGTGGTAACCACTGCTAAGGTGCCGCCTTTAGTATGCAGAAGTGCTCACCGGTGGACCACTTTGTGGAGCTTGCGTTAATTGGCAACTGTCACACTTACCTTACCGTCGTCGTTTCCCTAAGTCTAACTCACGGCATGTCGCGGCCACAGGCGAGATCTCTCTACTGAAGAGTCAACTGAAGGACTGCCAGGGCGACCAGACGAGTCGTGGCCACGAGCTGCTCCACCTGAGGGCTCAGCTGCGCCAGTACGCGCAGGAGGTGGAGCGCCGCAGGGCCGACATCAGCTCCCTGCACGAGCTCACCGCCTCCCTGCGAAAGGAAGTGGCTGAGCTGCGGGCCCAGCAGCATCCCAGCTCCACCACCAGCAGCGGTGGTGGTGCCGACAGTGATACGGAGCAGCTCAAAAAGGTAAGTTTTTACGGTTCCTAGTTTCGCTCGACGTGCTCTGTGTCCTCGTGTCTTCTTCTTCTTATCACATTAGTCGCGCAATTTAGATTAGACATCTGGCAGTAGACGGACCAACAGGCCCATTGCCAGTGAGCAATCTCGACTTACGCTTCCCAGGATATTTTAAGTTGACTTCTTCTCGCTTCCGCTCCATCTATATCTTTAAGCTCCGCATATCAGCGGGTATCGATCATGCTTGCGTGCATTTGTGATCATCTCTTTGGCTGAGATTCTTCTCCCCCTTCTTTTGTTCTTTCTTTTTTTCCTCTTTCGTCTTCCATTTTTTCTCCTCTCGTTTCCCCAGTCCTGTACATCCTACTTACATAATGGCATTAGCTCATAGAGGGCCGGGGCGTAAGTGTCTCTTTGGGAAAGGGCCTCTTGGTTCGTCTACTGCCGCCTATCTAATCTAATCTACTAGTGGACCCGTGCGTGAAAAATTCACGCAATAACTTATACATTTGCTTAATGCCTCTAGGCCGGTGCGGAATCTCCTCTTCTCTTATTTGCTTCTTAATTTTCTTCTTTTCTTCATTGATCCTTTGTCGTGCTTTCATCCTTAGGTCTTCTATATAGACAGGCAGAAGTAACATCTTGAGTAGAATACTCCAACAAACTTAAACAAAATAGCAGCTTTTATATACAATGTGTCCGCTCAGTAGCAAAGATACCGTTGATACCGTCTTTCTACCTCAAATATTTGTTTCATTTAAGGTGCTCAAATTTTGACCTATAAAGAGAAAACTACTTCGTCAGAGGAAAACAGTAAGCTAGAAGAAATAATTGTCTACTGCCCGTGAAAACTTATGTTTCGTCGGTTTCGTTGACAATTGTATCAAAGTGGGAAGAATAGCTCATGCAACGAAATCATCTGTGGGAAGAAA
>LQNS02278175.1:4790441-4802109 GCA_001587735.2 Parhyale hawaiensis | reverse complement strand
ATAAGGTCGCCCTATACTTTGCCGTAGATTCGATGCATGGAGAAGCTAATACTCCTACAAATCAGACTAAGCCTGCGATGTCTTCATTGTTGGAATTTCAACTGTCCTTGCTTAAGATACGTTTGCCATCTTCTGCAACCCGGCCTAATTTCTGCCTATCACTTTCAATGGAGCTTGAGAGGACAACCAGAGCCTCCAACGTGGGCTAAATTCCGCCTATCTATTTCGTTAAGAGCGTGACACCAAACATATAAATATATAAACACACGACGGTCATTCTTAGTATTAGATTAGATAAGCTATTGCCGTGAAGTCAGTACAAAATGATTCGTAGGATATCTGAGTTTGATGGGTTTAATTGGGTTATGACTGTTAATAGATCTAGGCGACATCTACGGGGGTTTGTAGGCGTTAAGTCAGATGGAGTATGAAAGATCTGCATTGGAGTGGCCACTAAAGATTAGGCCAGTGTGAGCTAGTGAGTGCTGGGGATAGAGTTTGTATTTTTGGAGATTGCTTTTCTCAGTGCTGGCTGGTCTAGGCGATTTTTGAACGTGTTGACACGTCAAAGAGACACGCAAATTTTTCGTGGCGTCAAGAGCTAGAAGTCGTTGTAGAGGTTAGTTTAGAGAGCATTGACCGCCACCTAGCGAGTCATTCACGAATGTCAAGACATAGAAGCTCAGTAGAAGTACGCAGTGTATGCAAGTCCCTATACTGCATTTGTGATGAAACAGGCGTAATTAATTTTTATACCTGATCCTACATGCTGACGTTCGTCACCTGTAGAGAACACATGGAAGTTATTTGAGACTTGTGTATATTTCAACCTTTATTTTCCCTTTTCATTTCCCGCTCCCTTTCTTTGCTGTTCCCGTGCGCATTGATCCTGTGGTGGACACCCACGTGCGTGGGGTCCACGTGTCGATCGAAATATGTGCTTCCTTTATTTCTTCCCTTCTTTGGTCGCCCTTGTTGTGAAGACGCTTGCCTAAACTCTCCAATAGCCCTTTTCCGTACGACTTTTTTTTTGGGCAAAGTAGGTAGTTGTTCGCAGCTGCTGCACTCCTTCAGTCTGCTGCTCTTTCCAGGCGATGCAGGAGCTCGCGCTACTGCGGGAGGAGCGCATGAGGGAGCGTGAGCGCATGTCAGAAGAGCGCAGCCGCTGGCATCAGGAGAAGGAGAGCGTGGTGCGGTACCAGCGGCAGCTGCAGCTCGCGTGTCAGCACGCGCAGCGCACCAACAGGCGACTGCAGGAGGAGATCGCGCGCCGGCGGGGGGTAAGTTCCTGTCCTGGTCCGGGGAAAGGAAATTATGGATTTTGGGGGCAATGAGTCTGAGTCAGGGACCAGCTGGTCTTGGAGTGTGGGAGTCGGAGTTTCAACCGTCTGACTCCTCAAACCTATTGTTTATTGTAACGTGTAAGTTTGCTAGACATAGGTAGGTACTCATACTCGTATACACAGATGTTCCTTGCACCAATATAAGAAATGAAAATATGATGTCCCTTGTAGCCCGTCACGAGAAGGTTGATAAAGTGGGCAAGGCTGGTAAGCAGGAATACTATTATGTTATGTTGGGCTTTTAGTACTCCGCATTATGGCACCTATGCTGTTAGGTACCCTCTCTGATTTTTCACTATTGGCTCCGTTTTTTCTCCTATCCTCATTGTTCATAATATTATGATGTGAGCTCACTGGTAATTAACTCATTAACGGCAAGTTCATCGCCCGATAATTTCATTGCATAATAATTTCATCGCTCGGTAAATCCATCGCGAGGGAAATCCACCTTCCGGTTAAGTAAATAAAGAGACCTTAACAAAGCAAGCTAACCGTCAGTTTAATCATGTGGGCACTGTGCGTTAACCAACCGGTAATATAAACTTCTCCACTGCTGCACATCTGTGCTTCCTGAACGTCTTCGGGATGCTGTGTGGGATTATCTCCAAGCATTACTGTATTAGTGTGCCGCACATTGTTGTACATCGCGCACATCGTTGTACATCCCGCACATCGTTGTACATCGCGCACATCGTTGTACATCCCGCACATCGTTGTACATCCCGCACATCGTTGTACATGTCTCATCTCATGTCTTCCTTCAATTACCCCGTGTAGCAGCTAGGCAGGCAGAGGAACTGGTCCCCTGACAGTTCAGTTCCATGAACATACGATGGTACTGCCGGCAGTGAGACCTCCGCAGCGCAGGGAAGCTGTTCGTTTCTGCCACAATATATTTAGGCCTCATAACCCCAAGAGTCCCTAGTGCCTTCTCCGCAGGGGATGTTGCAGGTTGCCGCAGTTCCTGCTGACGAAGTTTATTTTTGTAAAGTTAAGTAGGCTGTCAACACTTCCCCTTCTGGTTCGGGAGGTGAGCTGCTGATCGAGGTGGCCGACCTATTCCCGCTAGACTTCTACCTTCTTGTATTTCGTTTCCTTCCCCTTTGCGGCGCAGCTGAGCGAAAGCGTTCAGCCGTGCCCGGGGGTTGGAGATGCGCAACTTGCGCCTTTTTCCTGTCAGTAGCGCTTTAACCACTTAGACCTACCGGGATGAAAGCCGTAATAAAAATAATTGATTATTGAAATGAGATCTACTTCGCGTCCTAGTGGCGCACGAGCCTGTGTTAAACCACAGGAATAGTTCGGCGCGATATAGACATTGTGTCTCTGATGCGCTAGTAAAATTTTGTAGTACTACTGCTACCACTACTATTCGTGTTGCTGCTTTTATTATAGTTGTGTTCGTTGCTTTCCTTACGTCCAAGCAAGCCATCACAAGCGCCACGGTACGATGCTACTCCTTGGCTTGGCAGCCGTTTTAAGTGGACTTCCTTACCTCCTCTACGGCCAAGTGCATAGTTGCTCAGTTTTGGGTTGTGGCCATAAAAGGCTTTGGTTCGATTTAAATTCGTCGCAAGTTGAAGAGCCGCAATGGCGAGTTGTGCAGGGTCAGGATCGGAGTAGGAGTTCCGTGGTCCAAGGAGTCGGAGACTGACTTTATACTTCTGGTTTACCCTCGTAGTTAGCATTTTATAAGTAATTTTATTTACTGCTGCTGAACGCGGTCTTATTTCACCCGATTTTCCAGGACACCCAACCGGTATCTCCCTCCACGCCCCCTCCTGCCGTTCCTCCACTGCCTCCAGGGTACGCCCTGCCCCAGTCTCCACCGCCTCCGCCAGGAGTCGTTTCTGAGGAAGCGTTGTGCTAAGTTACTGTATGTGCCACCGTGTATACTGAGGGGCCGAGAGTCTAAACGGCAGCTTCGGTGGTAACTGTCCGTCACAGTAATGTGAAAGTGCTACGCAGTCCCTGTCGTAGCTCCATGCCATCCCTCTTGCGTTGCGGGTCGTCTAATGCAGTCACTCGGTCTCCAGCGTCACTCACCACCGCTGCGCCGTTTCAATAGACAGCCCCTCAGGCGCCGGTCTCGGCGTCTCACGCGCTCGACACGAAAGATTTCACGCCGGTGTGTGTCATAGCGGACTCGAGTCGAGAACATTTTGTGATTACGTTGTACGGTTTATTTTCTGCCGGTAAGCGTGTATTAATAATGCGAGTGATAACTAGCGTGACCTTAAAGAATACGAATTTATTCCACTACTTTGGTAGTTTTTTATTTACTGTAAAACAAGCCTCGGGTAGTAATTTTGTTTGAGGATGCTTCTGTGCACGTCTCCTATATTCGTATTAGATTTTGAAGCTCTCATTTTATACCTCAGCTTCTATGGGAACAAATCTCACGCAGACTGCAATATCCTATTGTTCGTAACACTACAAGAAGTCTTCCCGCAGCAGGCTGCTGTGCTCTGTAGCCACAAGAGATCCTAATGTACGATATTCGTACACTAATATATTTCTTACCAAGTCTGCAGATGTTACTATTTTTGCACTGTCAGCAGCACTTCGGCTTTGTCTTTTTGTGGGATTATTTCAATTTTACTGCCGCTTGTGCCTTGTCTTAATACGGGAACATTGTTTACTGTGGATATTGAAAGGTAAGCAATAACCGTGCTGTTCTACCACGACTACATGCTTATATTTGTATTTTGTTCATTTGCTCTTCCAAGAAAAGGCACTATTTTCTATGATCCACTATGAATGTGTTTGACGGGACATGCGGCTGACGAGTTTGGTTAGTTGGATCCTGAACTATTCCTTCTTACATTTTAATAAATTGATTGCTATTTACCTCTTAGCCAATACTAATAAGTAGTGACTAGTGACTTACATGGTCATTATCTTGGATTACAGAATACCTAACACGCAGCCTGCTTGCCTTAGTGCCCTGTTCCAATTGTTCCCAGCTGCCTGCAGCTGGTTACGCTGATATTGCCACGACCAGATCTGAGGAGCGTTGCAATAGCATCTAATGGGTCATTAGAGCCTAATTTGACGTCGAGACATGAACTATCCTTATCGTGGTGGTTGGAAGATTCTCCCTGTCCAGCCACTTGTAGGACCTGCTCCATAAACCACGATTCCAGTAATCGAATTCGTATCGAAAACGGACGCTTTAGGTGGCTCTCCTTAGGGTAAACCCTTCCATTCTTGAGTTAATTTGCCTTTCTTGGAGTAATACGACTATCTGAAGTGTAACATGTTACGGTATGAAACATACGGTTACATTAACAGAAGGTTACAGGAGCTGTGGTGTTCCGTACGCCGCAAGGCTTGTTTCTCTTATTGCGTTCCTGTTGGAAAAGAAGCTGTTGGTAGTGAATGAAGTAACTCGGTCTGAGGGAGGTAGAGTTTCCACAACTAAATCTCGCTACACACTTGAGTCGAAACGTGGGAACGTTTCTCCCTACGCTTCCAGTTACAGTACGCTGCTGAGGACGCAACTTCGACTTGTAAAAAAAGGCTAAGATTTGAGCCGCCTCCGCAGGTATTTCCCTGCTCCGAGCACCGCCTGCACTGTTACGAATACAGGTATTAATTTCAAGTGAGCTTCAATTCACAACGAGTCATATTTTTAAAGTGATATGCGTAAGTGCAAACACGGTACGCTGTAGTCACGGTCACAGAAACTTGTTCTAAAAACTTGAAACGTTCTCGTGTGCAACGGACTTCTCACCTCAGCTATGCCACTCGTATGTATGTGTGTGTGTAGTCGCTAATGGCCATCGAATCTCTTGGAGAAACACCAGGAGCACGTTTTCCTTGAGCTTTAAAGCTATGTTGTGTAGCGGTTACGCAATTTTTATAATTTGATCATTAGCCATACTGAGTCGCTTCGATTGTTTCACTACAGAAACTCTTGCTTTACTAGAGCTTCTCTTAGTTTCTTGAAAACATTCCCTGTAATGGTGACTTTGTACTAATTTCTAATATTGCGTTCATAGAAATAACCGCAACGATATACTTATTACTAAAAATTCTATCAACATTGCTAGAGCGAAAACAACACGAACCGCTCGCTGCTTTAAGAATATACAATTTTTGTAATTATATGAAGATGCCGTTCGCTGCAAGCGAACTTTATGACCCCTCGCGTTATTTTCTTTGGTTGCCGTTTCAACATTCATGGCTAAGTTCCCTGAAACTTACCCTTACTCCCTCCTTCTTGTAAGATCCTCAATTTTGAACAATTTTACTTACAAAAATGGCACCATTTCTTCGTATTATAGCCTTAACGTTTCAACCTCTTTTGCCACCTATTTCCTTACGGGTACCTTCCGCAGCTAGCTATATTTAATATCTAACTGAATATCTTTTGTTCGCGAATGTTCTTCGTCTTGTGGACGCCCTGCTTTATTTTAGCGTTGTTGAATTATCAGTAAAATAGTTGCTGCTATTTAATAATGGCTGTTGATTCCTCGCTTGTCCTTGACTTTGGCAGCTCTTCCGAGACTAACGAACTTTTTGGAACTCTACGCTATTAATCCGTTATCAGGCGCCTAGGAAAATATCTTCATAAAAATAGCGTTGCTGAAATAACCAGAAGTGGCCTTAAGTCTCCCGATACAGAGTTAATAGAACATCACGCACTACGATTAACATAATCTAAACCATTAAGCTTCAACAGTCTGGAACTTGAATTGTGGGCCTTAAAGTCGTCACTTCAGACTGAGTTTCGGGCTCCGGTCAGAAACCAGTGACGATTACGCTTGAGACGGCCTCGCACTTAGTCCTGCTCCATCGGAAGCTCCAGGAGAGCCCGCGTTTAGTTGCGAGGTCGCAATGGTCTTCTTGTGTGCAAGTTGTCCCAACATCGTACGCTGCTCTGTTGTGAGCAGTTGAAGGCGGAGACGACAGCGAAAGGTGATGCCATATTAAGAAAACTTCCTCAGCTCCTGTCTGTGCTCGGAATTTCTAAAAAAAAAAAAATTCGCGACCAACGCACGAACGCTGCTTCCCTCGGCTGTGTTGTAGTACTGAACAACCGCCTTGTGTTCACTCTGACTGCGGCAGAATATGAACACTAACTGGAGCGCCAGCGGTGATGGAGCTAATGAAAGCTTCACGGCTAACTTTTGAAGCAGAGAAAAGCCGAGTATTTTAATCTTTCCGCTTCATGTGGTTATCGGCGAGACCTTACATAACAGCTTATAGTGTTTTCTATTAATGTGAGAAGGCTGCAATATTGCAGCGGCGCTGTTTCCTTACTGAAAATGCCATGTAAATCTGATTATAGAGTGACGCGTTAGCGTTTTATTTCGTCACCATTTACTGAATTCCTATATCCATTTTGTAAAATTGTACAGATAATCGCCCATATTAAAATACCTACTAATTAATTTTATGTTCCATAGAACAGTACTGTACGTAGTTCTTACACTTCGGTGAAAATTCGACATTAGGAGCGTTTTATTCTTTTTTGTTATTTAGTATCCTAGAACGTTATGTTATTAGACGTGTAAGTTACCGCCTCAGTGCTGTTGTAGAGTACCTACTTGCCTGTAGATAGGCTTGCTTGATTCCTAGTGCGCCTGTATTGCCTAGCATTCCTAGTCCTTTTCTGTAGCGGTGGTGAGAGCTATGGAGGTACGGAAGGTGTGAACTGAAGTCTTCTTTGTGTAACATATATACATCAGAATCTAGTAAACGTGTCTATGTATCTTAGTGAAGTATTTTATTACTCCATCATATTTCTGCACAGTCATTGCCCTACTCTTACGTTGTTGGCTGTTTCTGATCATGACTGCGTATTAGCTGAACTTAACTTTGCCATAAAAAACAATCCTGGGACGACTGCTGCCGTCACTGTGTTAATCTCTCGCTCAAAAAACTGAAAATCATTGAACTAATTCACGTGGTGGTCATGAAAATACATTTGACGGCAGTGCCAAAAAAGAATCAAAATGAGCTGATTTTATTTGCACGTTTCAGCGCTATTGTTTTCATATTTATTATAAATAACTAGAGCACTCTGAGAGCGCATACCTCCGCCAAGCAAGGCAACGGTAACGAAAAATTCAAATTGGCGATAAAACCATGATATCCTTTGTATCAAGTCCAAAATTTAATCATTTGTGCCTTTTGATAGTATTATACCCACAACAGCAGCATGCCATGCGTGTTTGGCTTCCGTGTTAAAAGTCCCGAGTTCTAGTGACATGCTTGTGGAGAGATCTTTGCGGCGCCCGGAGTGCTGATTCGGCAATTGTTTGGTATGCGCAGCTTGGTGGGGGCACCTGCCTGCCCAAGAATGGGAGGGGTGAGGGGACTCGGGTCGCTGAACCTTCCGTTTCGGCGCCATAGTTCTGAGCGACCCGTGGTCGGCTGCAGCTCTACTTACTCCTCTGGGGCCAGTTGGCCTATATCTGCAACACGAACCAGTGTGTCTGGGTTTCCCAAGAGAGGGTACAGTCAAAGTTGACTTTAACACCATCTGTAATTTTCTTGAAGATCCGCTAATAAGTTTTTGAGTTATGCTGCTAACAAACATTATGACAAACATAAATCAAACGAACCAACCAATCTGCACCAAAATATAATCCTTTTTATCTTTTAACATTACTAACAACTCCTGTAAATTTCATAAAGATCCAAATGAAACTCCGCAACAAACGAACGAACAGACAGATCATCACAAAAATATGGTCATTTACTCTTTCTAATAAACCTAACAACTCGTGTAAATTTCATTAAAAGTCATCCATAACTTTTTGAGTTAGGGCATTGACGAAAATGAGGCAGACAAACAAACGGATGGACGGATCTTCACCAAAAGTTAATCATCTGTTCCTCCTAACATACTCAACAATCCCTGTGAATTTCATCCAAATCCGTTCATAACTTTTTGAGTTATCTTGATGACAAACAAACAGATTTACAGACAGACAAATCCGACGAAAGCACAACCTCCTGGGGGGAGGTAATAATATATATATGTATCTATATAACTGGAATTACCAGATAATTAAATATGCTTTACGCACTGATGAAAATTGTTTAACGAAAATTAGGTCAGGTGACAAATTGTAGCGAACCTGTTATTCATACTCTGTTCAAAACTGACCGGCGGAAATTAGGCCCCAGTTGCAGATAGTGGCAAAATTAAGTAAGTCGATAAATTTAACGCACGTTTTGCTTCGCCAGTTCTGATACTCCATGCAAGGAAGAGGTGTGAAGTATGTCGGGGCACTGTACTGCTTTCTGGAACCATGACGAGAAGCCAAGAAGTACTGGGTTTTCGTCGCCGTAATAACTTTGCTCCAATTTAGTTCCTTATTGCGATGAAACTGCTCTTCTTTGGAGCGGAAAGTTTCGATTGGAGTTAATTTTCACTGCGTATTTGAATCCGTGTTTTCTTTAATGCAAGTTCCAGTAAATATTTTCATAGCTGGAACTTTCCTTAATATGGTGTGCCTAATTTGTTCTTACATCCGTTGCCCATATTCCTTTGAACTTCTATAATTTTAATTTTCCGAATGTCATTGTTCACATGATAGTCTTTTTTCCAATGTTTTTATTACACATTAAATGCTCTGCTTTAGTTCGTTCAAACGAAGGAGAAGTGCTTAGCTAACTTTTTTGTACATGCATGATTGATTGTATTTACAACTAGAGCACTCTGAGAGCGCATACCTCCGCCAAGCGAGGCAACGGTAACGAAAAACTCAATTTGGCTTTAAAACCATAATTTTCTTTGTATCAAGTCCAAAATCTAATCATTTATGCCCTTTGATGGTATTAACAGTTTATGCAATGTTCGTGAAGATCCGTTCATAACTTTTTGAGTTATGCTGCTAACAAACGTTATGACAAACATGAGTCAAACATACAAACGAACTAACCGATTTGCACCGAAATATAATCATTTATGCCTTTAACATTACTACCAACTCCTATAAACTTCATAAAAATACATTCATAATTTGTTTAGTTATTGTGCTAACAAGCATAAAATTAGAAACGGTGACTAACGAACGAACGAACGAACGAACAAATCACTCAAAAACTTTGGTCATTTACTCTTCGTAATATACCTAACAACTCCTGTAAATTTCATCAAAATCCGTCCGTAGCTTTTTGAGTTATGCCATTGAGCAAATGAGTCGGGCAAAAGTGCAGTAAGCCTACAACAGAAATAGGCTAAGCCCGAGAGTAATTGCAATAGAAATGAAACCTTGTTTTTTGAGCATCTAATAGGCTATTAACAAATGTATTAAAAATCAAGTAAAATCGAACAAGTGGAACATAGCAAAATTTGGTTCATTGGCTTAGTTTACTATTCCAATACGAGGATTATATACTGTTTTCTTTTTTTTTTATTTACCGTCAGACTGTACTGAAACTTGCACCATTAAGGTAAAATTGAAAATGGAATCGATTTCATTCATGGAGTTTTTCCCATTTTCTTCCTCGTTTTCTTTTTATGGCTGATATTTCGGGTAAACTCAGGTAATACTGCTTTTTCTAAAATCTAAAGGCTATGCCTGTATTAGAGTTGAAAAAAAACAGAAAATTGGCTTGTGGACAGAAAATATAAACATAAAACTGGACAGAAGAGGTACACAACTGGATTTTGAAGTTTTATTTACTACAGTAATAGTTTAATACATGAATGACGTGGGAAAATCTCAAGTTGTTCTTACGTTGCGAAATCCCCAACAGTGTCATCGATTCATGGCTCATATTCATTAAAATTCGAGTCCATGTCAGCACCTTTGTTTGAGCAAACTCCTCTACAGCTTGCGCATGCCAATGTGCAAGGAAGTCCCTGTTTACGGCATCCACATCGTTTGTCACTGCATCCCATCTTACAGGAGCACCTGACCAAGTCCAGCAGAGACTTTGGTGCAGCTGGAAGCTCTATTTCGATTGGAAAACCATTTTGCCGTCAGCAGATATTTTCCACCCCATTTTTCTGTGTCAAGTTCAATGCCTTACCACTCTTGGACCTAACAATATACACGCAAGCTGTGAAACTTGGCTGCTGCAGATGTTAGAGGAATTCACGTCAGCTTGCAAGATCACACGATGAAGAAAAACAGGAAAAAGAAAAGCAAGCCATTAAAAAAATTAAAAACAACAGCAAATATTTTTTTGCCTATACATCACATCATTCTTTGGTAAAATCGAAAATCGGGCCACTGGTGAATGAATTTGATACAGGTTCTATTGTTGATGATGACCAGGAAATGAGCGAAATACTAAGCCGTCAATATCAAAAAGTCTTTAGTGACAGAATTCCAAATCCTAATTCCAAATGCCAAGGCAAAAATGTGGACGTAATATATTTAGATTTTGCCAAAGCCTTCAATAAAGTAGATCATGAAATATTATTACTCAAACTCTTCAACATGGGCATCCGTGGAAAATGTCTAAGATGGACCGAAGCTTTCCTGAAAAACCGAACCCAAAGTGTAATTATAAATAATAAAGTGTTCAAACGACAGCCGGTACTCAGTGGAGTCCTACAAGGCACCATGCTTGGTCCAATACTCTTCCTCATCATGATAAATAATATGGAGCACCAATGCAAGTTTGCCGTTCCCTCATCGTTCGGTGATGACACACAGATATTAGCAGGGGTACAATCAACGGCAGACGTACGGAATGTGCAACTAGATCTAACCAACTTCTTTTACTCGACATCGGTTAACAACATGACCTTCAACGAATCAAAATTTGAACTATTACGGTACGGAAAAAACCTCTCCCTTACGGAATCTACGTTCTACAAGACGAGAGATGGGAGCGATATTGAGAGAAAGCAAATTTTAAGAGATCTTGGGGTGAGAATACAAGATTGTCAAGATAATTCCACTTTTGAAGATCACGTGGCTCGAGTTGTTACTAAAGGCAAGAAGTGGAGCGGATGGGTGCTTCGAACTTTCTCTTCACGAGATGCAGACACAATGCTCACCTTATGGAAACAACTAATACTACCGAAATTGAATACTGTTCACCTCTTGGATGGGGCGCTAATAACCTCGACGGTGATGCGCCGCAACGGAACAAGTGAACCTCTTGGATGCCAAGCAAACGGAAAGAATTAGAGCGCTTTGAGGCTACCAGCGGTCGTTTACTGCAAGATTTAAACTATCACGAAAGACTTGCTCAACTTCAAATGTACTCCATTCAAAGGTGATTCGAGCGCTTTACGATCATGTATGTCTGGAAAATTCTAGAAGGCATTACTGTCAACGTCAATGGACGAATCCAGGCCAGACACTCAGACCGTATTGGTCGCACTTGTGACGTGCGAATTCCGA
>LQNS02278175.1:4758869-4777252 GCA_001587735.2 Parhyale hawaiensis | reverse complement strand
GTATCACAGATACAATCGAATTAAAGAGCTAATCCATGCCCCATAGAATGGATAGGGTAGAGTAGTGAGTAGATCCATCGAATTTCTTCCCTATCTAAAAGTGAAGAAGATGTGTCAAAAAACAAGATCACAAGACACAAGCAAGTAAACAAGCAAGACCGGTTCACAGACTTTTAGTATAATATAGAAGATAGATAGATAGATAGATGAAGACAGTAGAGAACAAGAATCTGTTAATGTGAACGCTCAGTCTCGTGCACTTACTTCCCCTCTTTACTCGAGAAAATCGTTGTTCGAAACAACCAACATAAGCAATATTTTACATGAGCGCTTGCACTCCCCTCAGCTGAACGAACGTGGCGTAGTGCGAGCAGTATTAACTTTTTTAGGCTCTGTTTGCCAAGACAGTTTCTCGCGTGTTTCGTTCGTTAGTCGAAGTTTTCGCTTGTTGAGTCGAGGGATGAAAGAAATTGAATGATTGAGGTACCACTGCCTTCCATAAGTCGTATAATTAAACAGGTGGTTTTGTTTTCTCCGCCGTAAGAATTTGAAACGCGCGTCGCAGGTCCGGTCCCCCCTGGAGCAGCGAGCAGGCGAGCCGCGAGTGCCAGCGAGAGCCGAGAGGTCGCTGCGGCAGATGTTTCCAGATACTCGCACGATGAGGTTGTGACGCTCGCTCCGGTGGAGGTGTTCAGTGAAATTGTGTCGAGCAGGATACTGATTACCGAGGGCCATTATGATTTACGGCACAGTTGTCCCTACGTGTGCAGTGCGCTCAATGTGAGAGTGGTCTAGATATGAATCTGAGCATAAGAGGTGAAAGTTTAGTAACGAGAATTATTCGAATTATCGAGCGCTATGGGTTATAACTGTCGTGCCTGACATGCATTTGGTTTGTTAGCTATTGGCAATAGCCGATAGCTGCTACTGCACTCTGTGATTTTCGTATTAATCCTCGAAACTCCAGTGGACTAAAGCGCGTGCGCGGAACTTTTATATCATTTATATATTAAATCGCTAGTACCTACCTACGTACCTTTTGTGTCACGCTCGTCGATAATACAGTGCGTTACCTTTGATTATGCAAATGCAATTTTCTTAATTATTTTTCAAGATAAGTGTCAAACATTTAAAATGTGAATAGTAAGTTAGTGCACAGGTACCTGTGTTGTAACTACAAAAACTAGAGAAAAAGAAAACTGAACAATTTCCCACGTTTTGGCAACATTTGCCTATCGCACGGGGTTCTGCTGTTACCCCGGATTATGCAACATCACTTTCTAGTCAACATGGGAAAGAAATGTGGTTTAGAAAGTGAAGAAAAGATCCAAGTGACTTTGTTATTGGCTTCTGGTAAGACAACACTCAAAGTTTCCAAGGAATTACAGTGTGATGACTGAACAATTAAGGCTTATGCAATTGAAGGTAAAGTCAACAGGAAAGCTCCGGATAGAACCTCTATGAGGAAATGGACTACTCGGGATATGCAATATTTGAAGGTTTCTATCGCTAGAAAGCAACTTTCTACAAGTAAGGCGATATTTGAAGACGCTGGAGCCCCAATACTAAGCAGAAAGACATGATGTGAGGTTCTGCAGAAGCTAGGGAAAGTAGAAGACGCTTAAACGACCGCTTCTAACAAAAACTCATAAAGAAAGTAGGGTCAAATGAGCTGAGGAGAACACGAAAACTGATTTCTCCAATGTCATATTTACGGACGAATGCAGAGCAACTCTTGATGAGCCGTATGAATGGGCGTCTGGATGGGTCCTCCATGACCGACCTCAACAGACACGGCTTAAGCGCCAACAAGGTGGTGGAGGTATAATATTTTGGGCTGGGATAGTAGGTGACACCCTTGTTGGTCCATTTGAAGTGACAGAAGGAGTAAAACTGAATGCAGAGAGGTACTGCCAGTTTCTTGAAGCCAACTTGATTCCATGGCTTGATGAGTAGACAATCGCACGCAGATCCAAATTGGTATTTCAGCACGATAACGCTCCCTCACACCGAGCACGGTACACTGCTAACTGGCTTGCGGATGGAGGATTCCAATCAAAAAGGATTGTGACCTGGCAAGCGAATAGCCCCGATTTAAATCTCATTGGGAACCTCTGGGCAATGATCAAAAGGAAGGTCTATAAAGGGGGTCGGCAGTTTTTGAGCAAAGTAAGCCTGTGGAATGCAGTAAGAACAGCAGCAGATTCTATTCCAACATCTGAAATATCAAACCTGACAAAGTCTGTTGATAATCGCCTCAAAAATATAATGAAAAATGGAGGTTGCCATATTCAAAATTAAGTTGTTATGTTTACCACTACTGAATACCTATTTCAGTATTTATTGAATTGTTTTGGCTATAATTTCTTGGTTTTGGGCGTTTAATAACAATATTCCTATTCACTAGTATTTATTTCCTCCTTATGACGTTTTTATTTGCTTGTTGCATAATCTGAGGTAACAGTAAAAAAAACTCGTACATAAACAATTTGTATGATAAACTTAACCAATGGCTAAATATTTATTTTACAAGTGCTGTTTATATTGGCAACATAGCCATACATTTAGTTAATATTGATATTTCAAAGTTAGACACTCATATCTCATATTTGAAAAATTAAGTAAAAACATTCAATTTGCATAATCAAAGGTAACGTACTGTAGATCGAAGGAAATTAGAGATTTGATTTCAAATGCGAATCATTTTACCCGTATCATATCTAGCGCTTTTTTTTAATGCATTCTATTAGCTTTGCTGGTAGCGGATGCCTTTTCTAATAGGGCGAGTTGCGTAGCCAGGATACGCCACGGGTGAACCGAACAGGTATTGTTGGGCATCTCATTTCTGGAGTCTTTTTTGCAGCGAATGTGCTGCTGGGAAAGCATCCGCCATTACAGTGTGATGTCTGAACAAATACAATGATATCTCGAGAACAGAAGAATATCCTGTTACGAGTGAAGAAATTGGCTGAATCTGTTTTCTTTTATTATAAAGCTATCGCAGAACAAAGCAGAAAAATAACGGGCTACTGCTCAGTATCCAAGGGTTAGTTACGAAATAGTGAAAAAAAAATCAGATTCGCGTACAAAAATTTGAAACGTGTAGTCTTATGGAGGGCTAAATCATATGTAAACTGTGGGAAACTGAGCTTAGAAAAGTAGTGCACATGCATAAGAGACTGTTGCTAAGATATACTGTCATATTTCTATTTCTTTATCAAGACACGAGGGCAAATTCCTTGCTGACAGAACAAATATGTAATTCAGTTGTGAAATCGAAATACTAGAAAAGGTTAAACGAGAAGTAAGGTAGCTGGACTGCGTAACGAAAGACGAGGATAAGCGGCGGGCGTTAGCTTAGACGGGGTGGGTTAGGGTACGAGCACTACCTCAGGTTAAATAAGGTACATGAAAACCTTCATTAGCCGTGGAATTTCCACGGATGCATCTAGTTATGATTATTACTCCAGTATTATTGCTATTTACTGCAGTTCGATGACAGTAGTAGTAAGCTATTTCACTATACGAGACTCGCATAAATGCAGAACGTGCGGAGAGTACAGGGTATTCACTATTCACGGTCATGTGGTTGAGGTGTACCGTAGCTGTTACGGCAGTTGTCAAATAAATACGGTAAACAGAACCAAATCTAGCCTCATCTAATCTCAACTAGCAATACCTAACCAAATGTGCGTTACGTATGTAACCTTAATATTACCTTATACGCGTAAATAACTCCTATATCATAAACGACACCTCGTGTAGCTTTCAAGGCAGTGTGTCCTTTCAGCTACGTACATGGTGAGCGTATAACAACGTTACGTTAGGCGAGCGTAAAAACAACGTTACGTTAGGCTATTATTCCATGTGTAGCTGTCAACGCAGCCAACTCCTACAGCAACATATGCTAATACCTATGAATTTCATCTCTCATACCAGAAAATTGAAGTTTAAATTTTTGGTGTTTTTTTCATAATGTTTTCAACTTTCTTGTGTCGAGTGTAGTTTTCATCAAACAATTTGTATCTGTTGCTGAGTACTACCTGGGCATCGTAGCTGCTACACCAGCTGCTCTCACTGCTACATTTGACGACTACACTAGATAATAGGGAAATACCCTGGCAGCGCGAGGTACTACGCTGTGTTTCCTATTATTGTTGTTGTCGTCACAGCCGACTTGATAGGTAAATGGGAAAGATATTGTAAGGGACTAAATGTTATTTTGAAGGCTCGTGTCTTGCTCTCTTGATCAACATTTTTGGGTTAATATTCTGCTGATACGAAGGTTAGATTTGTTAGTCATGTTTGCTTTAGGAAAAGACTTCTAATAGTGGAGGCCAAAACTTGCAAAGTGATTTTCACGTTTCTGAATAATGTATGTGTTGTGTAGCTGCAGTGACTAATATCGGACTATTGTTAAAATGAAACTGGGCAATATCCTACGAATGTACACTCTAGCTCGTGGTTGCATTTCTCGTATTTTTAATATGATAATAATTATGAAATGATTAGCAACAGTTAATAAATATATTTGTATCCTGGCAGCATCCATAGGTGTCCACTGTCGAATGATAAACAAATGCACCTTCACTTACGGTACGCCATAAATTTAACACCATAATGGAACCATAGCACCGAGATATGTCGCGTGTGACGTGTTTAACGATAGTCAAATTAAAAAGTAAAATAAATTAATTGGAGGTTAACGACAAACTTGAATTATTAATTCTATTATGGACAGAACAGGTGGAGCATAATGCATATCTAAGTCGACTTCAGTAATATATTTTGTAGCAGAGAATAGTTTTAGTTTGATTCATACATACAGTATATATTTTGTGCGAAATTTATCCATATTATATAGTGCGAAAGGTGTTAAACAAACAAATTCAATTGGTTTATACTGAACTCATTTCGACTTGAAGACAGCGACAAGGGGCTTTTGTATGTTTTATTGTTTCCGCTGCGCGATGTAAAATGAAAAAATGCTCGGAAAAAAGGAAATTATTGGCGGTTTTGCGCTTAGGTAATGTAACATGATTTTTTGTAAAAAAAAAAAAAAAATTACCAGAAACATAGGATGGGTCGCAAGGATATAGTTTCTACCCCCATCAGTCACGTGGAATTGCATGCGCAGGAATACCCTACAGGTCATGGCTGTACTACGTAACGTATTTCAGCCATGCTATAGGTTTTCCTGGTCTCAACCAGGCCCTTAGAGATATTTCTTCTGCCACCTTTGTTTTTTACCATTGTTTCTGCATGTTTCGTGCACTTCCTTATGAAGAGGAGGTGTAGTGAAGCTTCGAGTAGGTTGACCTGTTTGCTTGACATACTTGCTTGCCCATTATTCATTTCTCTTTGAGTATCCAGTTATCGAGGAAGAGATTCCTAAACTAGAGACAATAATAACGATAATTATCTTCGCCTAGGAGCTTATGTTTTCATCGAGTTTGTCTATTTGTCTGTCACCGCGATAATTCTAAAAGTTACGAACGGATTTCGATAAAATTTACAGGGATTTTTAGGTATGTTAGCAGGAACACACGATAACCTTTTCATGAAGATCCGCTGATCCGTTTGTTTGTCTGCTTCATTTTTTAATGCCATAACTCAGAAAGTTATGAACGGATTTTTACGAAATTTGCATGAGTTGTTAGGCACATTACGAAGAGTGCATAAACAAATTTTCGGGACGATCTGTCTATTCGCTTGTTTGTCTCTGTGCTTGATTTTATGCTTGTTAGCAAAATAACTCAAGATATTAACAAATCTTTATGAAATTTACAGGAATGGTTAGTAATGTTGATGCACACAAATAATTAAAGTTTGGTTATGATCGGTTTATTAGTTTGAGTGTTTGACTAATGTTAGTCAGAATATTTGTTAGCAGCATAACTCGAAAAATTGTGAACGAATGTCGTAAGCCAACAGTGCCGAGCGCACAAAGCTTGAAAACGCTTATTACACAACTTTGACTTTCGCTACTTTAGGTGTGTTTAAAAGACAGAGTCCAGTAACTGAGAAAAGTTACAGGTGTTAAAGATATCTTAGCATAGAGGATGGCGCAGAGAACGAGAACGTTGGAAAAAACTCATTAAAAAATGTACATCCTGCGTAATACATGTTGCACAGCAATTTTACCACGTAGCTTATTTACTTGACATCGATGATTTGCATTGCTGATTCTCAACATATTAGTTACTAAATTTTTATTTTGATAGCGTTTATTTTCTTTTTGGATTTGTATATTATATACTGCGAAATTTATCCAGATTATATAGTGCGAAAGGCCATTTAGTGTCAACAACGCTGGTGAATTTATCTTCGGCGTAGTATTGCACCGCCGCCGATACTGCAGAACGCTCACACAATCATGGCGTTTGTAAAGAAATAGTGCGCGTCTTGCAACCTCCCTCGAGTTAATAAATATGGATAAAATGTTCTCGATAGCTTGAATATCGATAGCAAAGAAGTCAGTAGGGTAAATGGGCAATATTTAACACAAGAACCATCTTTACTATGTGCAAGAGAGCTACGAGTTATGTGCGATATAAAATTAAGAATACTTTGGTTACCCGTCGAACCTTCAAAATCCCGCGAGATTGGAGCGTGTGCGTACCGGACCCCTCTCATCGAGACATGATCTGAGCCTGGATCGATTTATATATTAAACAAAGACCAATAGTTGACTATAAATTAATGTAGTGCGTGCCCCTACCAGCAAAAAGATGAGGAAATGATTTTGGGTAATATTTTCCTCGAATTTCACTTGCAGAAGCTGGACATCAGTGGTAGATATTTTTAAGCTGAAATGTGATTTCATTAAATTTCACTGAAGCTTACTGGATTTGCTTGTTACGCATCGCAGCCGCGCCTGAAGCAGTGTAGCATTATATTTTTAATTACTTTGCACAGTTTCTAGAAAACTGGCTAGAGCCATAACTGAAATTTGCCACGGGAATGGATAACGACGAGGTGCTTGTACGAACTGCGCACTGATATTTTGACCGTCCTGTGCACCGGTTACTGACTTGTATTAAAATGCGCCTAGCATTCAAATTAAAATGCGCCTAGCATTCAAATTAAAATGCGCCTAGCATTCAAATTAAAATGCGCCTAGCATTCAAATTAAAATGCGCCTAGCATTCAAATTAAAATGCGCCTAGCATTCAAATTTATCTAAAAAATGTACTGAAGTTTTGATTTTCTGAAGCCTCTCGCGAACCGGCTGGAGATTCATGCACTCCAGTGGAAGAAACCCTTGCCAAAGGTTTAGGTTTGGCTGGTTCGTCCTTCATAAACTTTTATGTTTGGGGAGTCGCGCTCCCAGGGCGATCCCATACGTTTCCTTACCGTGATATATTATCTACCTACTCACTAGTAGTACCTAGGTCATGATGAATTTAACCCCTTAACTTTCCAACGCGAGATATCTCGAGGTGCGTTTTGTAATTTTACTTAGGCATTTCAGAATATAATTCACCATGTCCACTACTCTGCGTCTGTTAGCGAAGACTGCTGTTTTTACACTCTTAATATTTTTCATTAAGTAACTTATTAGCTCAAGATTAGCACGACTGCATATTGGGCTGACTTTGATACTCGCACCATATGTACCGTTACCTTACGTACCCTGTGCGTTTTCGGACGAAGTCGAGGTGACTTGGTTCACGTCACCTCCCGTGTTTGGAGTCCCGATACTTGGGTTCTATTTAGCATTCCGTTTAAATGAGACTCCCGTAAATTTTAAAAAATTCTGTGACTTTCATACTTGTGAAGTTTCGAAAAAATAGGGGCTCAAAATATTCAGTATATTAACACCAAAAAACATAGGTAAGTCCAGTAGTTGTGGGTTGCGGCGACTGATCAAGCTCCGCCAGAAGGCCCTGGCAGTGATACTCTCCAGCTAGGGTCGTCTTCTCTTTCTTGCAGCTCTTGACCCGAATAGGAGCGGCTCTGGGTCGCTGCTAACTGGTTGCAGATGTTTGTTTCCTTGACGAGAACAAAGCCAACTGACTACTCCTAGCTCAAGAGTTTTCTAAGAAAAAATTTTCTCTGTTACTTACGTTATCTGCTGCCAGAAGGATGGTAGCTGATAGTATTGGTACTTTTTCATTCTGCCGTCAGAAGTCAGCGGGTTACCTGTACTTCTTGTTGTTCTCTTATGGTTGTATTTAAATCTGTGCTCCTTGTGGTTGTTTTATGAGAAGGAAGCTGTTCGGTTCGGTTACGCCTGTAGCTGGTATCGGTACAGACTTACAATGAGAAAGATCCTGATGCGTTCTTCCCGTCTCATTGCTCCAGTACGGGGTGGAAGCGAACTCAATATCTGAGGCTGAGTCGGACACTTTTGAGATCGAAAGTGTCTTGAGTCGGACACTGGCAAAAGTTAGGAGTCGGAGACACCTTTGCCCGTGCGACTCTGCAATTCTGCATGTACGTATAGATTAGATTGGCGGCAGTAGACGAACCAAAAGGCCCATTCCCAAAGAGACACCAGAATTTACGCCACAGCCCTCTATGAGGTATTGCCATTATGTTAGTAGGATATAGATGCCTGGGGAAACGAGAAGAGAAAAAAGGAAAATGAAAGAAAAAAGAAGGGGAGAAGAATCTCAGTCAAAGAGATGATCATGAATGCACGCAAGCATGATCGATAGCCGCTGATATGCGGAGCTTAAAGATGTAAATGGAGCGGAAATGAGAAGAAGATGGATTAAGTTGGCCTGGGAAGCTTGGGCCGTTAAGACCTTGCGACTCGTGGAGGAGGGGTTCTTAGCTGTGGAGGATGTCTCTCCAAATGTATGTCAAGATGAATTTTAAACGAGATGACTGACTCCGCACCAACAACGTCGGAAGAGAGTCTATTCCAAATGCTGACTATGAAATAGGGAAAGAGCTGCTGACTTAAGGTTGTTCTTCGAGCTTTATGCTTCAGTTTTTGACCGTTGTTTTGCAAGCGATCACAGAGGTCTCTTTCAAAGAGTCCCGTTGTAGGTATGTCGTTGAAGCCATTCAAGTACTTGAATGTTTCTATTAGTTGTCCCCTAAGTCGTCTTTGCTCGAGAGAGATCAGATCCAGTACTTTTAGGCGACGTTCGTACGATTTGTTTCTCAGGTGAGGTATCAATTTCGTTAGTCTGCGTTGGACTCTTTCCATGTTATCGATATCTTTACAGAGATATGGCAACTAGAAATGAACAACAAATTCTAAGTGTGGCTGTACTAATGCCTTGCACAAGGGAACGATGATATCATTGGACTTGTATTCGAAGTTTCTGGTAATGAATCCCAGTATTCTGCTTGCCATATTCACACTCATGTCAACTTGCTGACTGTGTTGAAGTTTGTTTGTAATAGTGATTCCCAAGTCACGTTGTTGGGTGACAGCAGCCAATACCGTCCCGTTCATTTTCAATGGGGTGGATGGGCTCGTCAGCCCTACGTGCATTACTGAGCATTTGTTGACATTAAAGCTCACCTGCCACGTTGCGCTCCAATCCATGAGGTTGTCAAAGTCTTGTTGGCGCTCGGATTTTTTTTTTTTTTGTGGCAGGATAACTTAGTTTAATATCATCCACAAATTTAATGATTTTACAACGGATGTCAAAATCGAGATCATTGATGTAAATTGAGAACAGAAGTGGGCCACGCTACCACGGATCCACGCTACCTTGTGGATCCCCTGATGAAACCTGTGTTCAGTCGCTCGTCTCTCCTTCAAGCTTCACTCTCTGCTGCCGACCCGTAAGCCATGCCTTGATCCATCGTAAATAGTCACCCTGGATGCCATAGGCATCCAATTTTTTCATTAGCCGGTGATGGGGGACTTTATCAAAAGCCTTTTGGAAGTCAAGATACACAAGTTCTACACCCTTTTCTTCATCTTTAATATCTGTAACTTTTGAGAAAAAGTCCAGTAGGTTTGTTAAGCAGCTTCTTTCATTTCGGAAGCCATGTTGAGTGTCGGATATGAGCTGATGCATCCTCAGGTGATCAGTGTTGCGCTTTTTCAAGAGGCGTCTGATGGTTTTGCTGACGACCGATGTAAGACTGATTTGTCGATAGTTGTTGGGGCTTTTCTTATCCCCCTTCTTATGTATCGGTATCACATTAGCTAGTTTCCAATCCTGAGAAACTTCCCCCGTTCTTAGTGATCGATTAAATATTTCGAGCAGTGGCTTCACGATGATATTAACTATTTCTCCTTTCTGTTCTGCACACTGACTGACTGCAGCCTGAACTCGTCGGCCATATTCGTAGCTTAGCTTTACTTTGGCTTTCCAAAGGCCTGCACTGTAGATCTTTGATTTGTTCTTTATCTTTTTGGCCCGTTTATTTTTCCTCTGAACGGTGTGCCATGTGCATGGCTTCACGCAGTTGTTGACGTATTAGGTGCGTGTTCCTTACTTTTCCACTTGATGATTGCCCCGAGAGCTGTTTTTTGGCTTATCTGCTGGGGCTGCGAAAAATTTTATTAATATGCAAGCGCTCTCCCATACGCTGGGTTCATCTTCGCAATCTTCCGTAGTAACATAAAGGATGTCTAACCAACGCAAGTTCATGATGTCAATTTGCTCTAGGGTACCCATTTTAAGTGCTATTATTTGTACCTAAAGGTACCCGTACTCGCATTCCCGTCATTATATATATATATATATTTTGTTAGATATTGTGTCTGATCTCTAGCTGTCGCAAACATATTTACTTGTTGGCTATATGGAAGACCGCGGCCAATATGCGAGCTTGGGAACCATGTTTTGTAAGCAATTATTGGGTAGTCTATATGAAGTACGGTAACCCTGTAAATAAGGTGATCGAAATTTATGTTTACATTTTTCAATAATATTCACATTACTGGAGTTAGCGTCGATGCCCTGCAGAATAAAACTTACATAATTTCCTATTCGTGACTTGCTGATTGTACATACCTCCCTATAATAATTACTTGGTCTTTGGTATAGTTTATATTAAAATTTGCCGGTATTTGTATCAACAGATTCTTACGTTTTATTCCTGTTTTATTTAAAGCTGTGGCTGATGGATTTTATGTGACTTTTAAGTTAACTGATTTGAGTCCATTCATTGAAATGTCAGATTTGTGGTATACCACGTGCTTCACTCTACCTGCCAAGATTTTATTATCCTAATCGTAAACTTAAAAAAGTTGAACCGTTGTTGTGCTTGGATCTATCATACAAGTTTATATAGCACGAGCAAGTTTCGTTGATTCGGAGAAAGTGGGACCACATTAAGTAGAGTGCGATGGTCCGCCAGCCTCCCTCCTACAAAGGAGGACGACGATCGCGTGATCCCCGGTCGTCCTATAGCGACGACTACCGCGTGACGCCTGAATTATCAAAGCAGGACACGGCCTGCTGTTCCGGAGCCTGCTGCCCCTCACCCGTCCAGGAAGACGAGCTACCGTCCTCACGCTACCGAGGATCATCTCCGTCCCGTCGCCGCTACTCTTCGTCCAGCCGAACACACTTCGTCTCTCACTCTTCCCCATACCGCCACTCGTCCCCCTCAAAATACTCCCCACCTCGACGTCGATCTTCCTCACGATACTCATCCCCTGTTCGACATTCTCGATCTCCCTCCCGCAGATCCCATTCCCCACGTCACTCCCCGTACGGGAGTCCTCAGCGTTCCACTGGCAGTTGTTCGACGTGTTGCTCGACGTGTCTGGATCGCGGCCACGGAGGCAGCAGGACTCCCTCAGACGGGTCCCTGGGGTCGCCTACTCGCTGTTCTCATCCCTACTGCGGTGAGTACCTACCTGCTTTATTTGTGTGATTTGTAGCTATTGCAGGGGAGACCAAGAATTCATTGCTAGCCAAAATTGAACTGCCTGGAAGGCCAAATGTAGTCCACACACTCAACTGTTTCGGTAGAACATTTCCTCTTTTTTATTTAATTCATTAATTGAATATGAACAGAAGACTATTCCAGCGTATACGCAGGAACTTAAACAGCGTAAATGACCAATAACTGAATTAAAATGTATAAAAAATATATAGCTACGTGTTTGACTATTCTTGGCCCGCTCGTCAATTTTATATGATTGTGGCTAGTGTCAATATTTTATTTTTCCTTTTTAGGATTAGTACACTAACGTAGAGCAGTTTCTGCCTTTTGTCTTGTACTCTGTCAACAGAACTTCTGACAGTACCTACTCACTGGTGCTTCCAGTTCCTTTAACTTATTTCTTTCAGCACCTCAGGGGACTGTTGGCACGCTGTTAAAGAAGTGCCGTTACGAAAATTTATATTTCTTCGGATGTTAAAGGGTTTACCGCAAACTGCTCAAGATCTTACCAGAAGGAGGCTTCAAACGATGCCGTTCTTATGAGAAGCTGTGCTTAATTTGAACACTTTAGGATTAACGTTCTTATATGCTAGCGTGCATTCAAAGCAATCTTGTTCAGAGCCGGTTGTTAAGAGCCGGTTGTTCAGTGCCGGTTGACCGCCAATTCTGCAGTGATCATCCGACTCCTGCAACTCTATCTTATTATAAACATTAACAATACCATAGCAGGTGGATCCATCCATATTATTGCTACCGCATTGTGCCAGCAGCTCCCCAACTCTTTTTAACGACATTGCCCCACTTCTTCAGGTGACTGGAGGCCATATGTAGAGAAGCCATGGCGGCAGTCCGGCTTTCGGTGACTTTTTGCGGTCATTTGAATGTTCTTCGCTCAGTCAGTTACTTACTAACGGGTTAAAAACGTAAACTTACCAGCGAAGAAAAACAGACAAGGTAGTGTGTTGCAGCCACTGCCTGTAATGATGTTCCAAAGCGAGCGCAGAACAAGCACTGTACTGTTACGGACAGCACGAACGGGTTGCGCTAATGAACGGCTGAGTAAAAGAGTGCGCATGACTTGCAACTATGGCTGTTTTGAAGAAGTATTGATCAACCGGTATCTGGTTTCGAGCCTCGCCTCTCCAACCTGGGGTTCTCATCACTGCTTGTGGCAAAAACACCTATGTTTACTTATAGCTGTACCTTTTTTATTTTAGAATTACTTATTCGAAGTATATATATTTATTATTTACGAATATGCTCACTGTGTTTGGCCTTCCGATGCACCAACACCAACAGTGGAATTTCGTATTTTTCTATGCACGCATCCGCTTCTTATTTGACATGGTTTGAGATTAGTATACCAGTATTTTGAGGTGACTGCAAGTGTTACTTCAATGGCCTGTTGTGATTTTTTTTGTGCGATTTTTCACGACATCAGATCACTAATATCCGTTGGGTCGGTTTCTTGCGGATTGCTTTGGATTTGTCCCAACTCTCTCACGCTCGGCCTTTACATGCCCGTGGAATGCGGACGTCTACTTCTGGGACGGTCTTTGTCAGTGTTAAATTCAGTTAATCTGTTCTTAGCGGCGTAAGGGGTGGATTTCGCCACGATTAAGCTCAATAACGCTTTGACGTTCGTTAATTTCCTATAATTTTAGGGCAGTTATATCGTAATAATCTGTTTGGACTGAAAGAAGAGCTATTGCTTTCGAGATGAAAGGCGACTAAAATTTGAACTGATTTAAATTAAAAAGAATCCGTCCATTTATGGCGTGCCCTGTATTTTTGTTATTAGTTATACGCATAGTGTGACATTCACTTCTGTGTGACACAATAACCATGTTCTCTT
This sequence comes from Parhyale hawaiensis, assembly GCA_001587735.2. Lineage (NCBI taxonomy): Eukaryota > Metazoa > Arthropoda > Malacostraca > Amphipoda > Hyalidae > Parhyale > Parhyale hawaiensis. The sequence goes on along the minus strand of LQNS02278175.1, from coordinate 4,763,583 downwards.
TCCAACAACTGTCTGTGTTAGTTCAAGTTATGAACATATATGCAATCACACAATGTGAGTCAGCGATTTTGTAATTAACGGGTTTTCGGCTTCGCAGTGATACACTGAGCGCATGTAGATATACCTGCGCTTAATTTCAAATAATGAGAAAGCGTCATTGCTTTCGCTGAAAAAAGAAAGTTGCGCCGCAAAACGCCCTTTAGCCGGATGTTCATCTATTGCTGGTGTAGTAACGAAACTATTATTCATAAATGTCTTCTACTTCTTGGGTTAACCCTCTAACATCGCATTAAACGCCAGTTTTTATTAGAGACCGCACTGTTCCGATTTTTGAGATGCTATAGTGGCGTTTTAGTCTCAGTTTTGCGAACACGGATAGCTGGGCTACCAGAAGTGCCAGAAGAATTATATACTGAAATCCCTTAATATAACCATCGATTTTTCAAATTGATTACATATGTAGAAATAACTGAGTTCATTGCTGCACTAAGAGGCTGTCAGGTTACCGAAACTGAAGTTAAACCTTTTTCTCGAGGTAGGTACAGGTAGTCTTCTGAATAGTTGTATTTAGGCCAATGCGAAAGGGGCAAGAATATACAAAAGTCGTCGCGGAAACCCTACAGCCCGCAGCTTCGCAAACCTCGCGTGACCTAAGACGCACCAAGCCAAGGCCCCTGGGCTTGGAGTCAACCTTGACTAGCCCCGTGCAGACCTGCAGTGCGGACACACACGGTATTGTTACCTCAACGTCCTCCCGTTAGCTTTGCTGTTTACAGGCTGTAGCCGTAAGCCCATGGACGAAGATGCTTAGCTCGTCCCCACCTTACTACTCTATATATATCTTACGGATGTATCATCCTACCATTGATTGTTTTTGTAGGTCTACATATGTCTTTTGTCTTCTTATTCAGCGTATCGTCTCAGAGCAGGAGTTTACGCGTGCTTTCTTTCATAGTTTCCTTTTCTGTGCCATGCGGCCCTCTATACCCTTTACTCTCTACTACCTTCTTTTTGGGCCGCAATGCATCTTGTGGTTAGGGAGGCTTAAATTAATATTCTAAGAAGAATAAAGATGTTCGATCATTGTACTGACGTTGAAACACTTGTTATCCTTATACCCTTACCTTTAATTGGGATACAGAATACCAAGTGTCGGTATGTGACTTGATTGAGATTCTAGTACAGTATTTGTGTCTATGAGTTGAATTAGTCACTTGTTCTAGCTGATCCGGTTCCATCCAATCCTAGTCTAAATTAACATAACCCTTTTCTAATCTAACACATACTCCGGGGTAGACCTCCTATTTTACGCAACGGGACCGAAGACAATTATGACATGTTGCCACTTCTTCTAACCTTGTTTACCATCGATAACATTCCTTCCACCGCCGGTGCTTCACGCGGAACAGCTGCAAGTGCTACTGCGCAGCCTTCGCGTTAGTTAATTGTTCGATCATTACAGTAAAAACTCCAAAGTATCGCGTGCGTTCTAGAGAGATTTCCCGCGCAGGAGCCGGTGACAGCCGGCGGCGCTGGCAGGTAATGGCTCGCCATTACAGCCGGCGCTGGCAGGGCTGCCAGCGGCCGCTGCGTCACGCGGCGGCCAGCAGGAGGTACCGTTAATCTCGTACTCTTTTTTGACATTTTTTTTAGAACATTTTAGCGCAATCCCATGTTCTCCTCTCATTATGTGCTAAATTTTGGCTTTTGGCGTATGTTCTCTTTAACCTGCAGTATGATTTTAGTACCGGTCTTTAATTTCCTCCGTCTATAAGGTTATATTTTTTTGTCGGAGTTTGTAGTTTGACTCTTTATCTGTCTGCTCCAAGAGTACTCAAAAAGTTGCGGACGGATCTTTATGAAATTTACAGGAGTGTTGGGCTTGTTAGGATTAACAGATGAATAACTTTTGGTAAATATCCGTCCAACCGTTTGTTTGGTTGCCTGTTTTTTTCTTGGATACATACATAACTCAGACAGTTATGAAAGTATTTTCATGAAATTTTCAGGAATTAATTCTTGGGAATGTTACGAAGAACAGTTGACCAAATTTTTGTTATGTCACTCTGTTTGCCTGTTTATCAGTACAATAAGCGAAAAACTTATGAAGGATTCCTAATGAAATTTGCAGGAATCGTAAGAAATATTACAAGGCACAAATGATCAAATTTTGGTGCCAATCGATCCCTGCGTATGTCTGGTTGACTACACGTTTGTCTTAGTGTTTGTCAGACCCTAACTCCCAAAGTTACTGCCGGATATCCAAGAAAATCACCGGAACTGTTATTGATATCAAGTGGCACAAATGATCAAATTTTTGCTGATGATAAAAAGGCAATCCTGATTTCAGGTCCAATTTAAATTCTCGTTCACATTGCCTTGCTTGACGGAGGTGTGGCTCTCCCATGGCTTCGCTAGTTACCTCCGCCAAGGAAGTCATGATTTTTTGTGGCGTCTGTTGTCACTTTGTCTGTCACCAAGATGATTCAAAAGTTAAGGACGGGTCCTTACGAAATTCACAAGGATTGTTAGGCATGTTAGCAGTAACAGATGATTAATTTTAGGTGAAGATCAGTTGAACCGTTTGTTCGTCTGTCTCTTTTTGCTTAGTAGGTACCATAGCACAGAAAGTTATGGACGGACTTTTATGAACTTCACATCAGTTGTTAGGTTTATTACGAAAAGTAAACAACCTAATTTTTGTAATGATCTGTTCGTTCGTTTGTTAGTCGCTATGTTTGATATTATGCTTGTTAGCAGCATAACTCGAAAAGATTTGAACGGGTCTTTATGAATTTTACAGGAATTTTTGGTAATGTTGAAAGACTTAAATGATTAAATTTTGATAATGATCGATTGGTCTGCTTGTGTGTTTGACTTAGGGTTGTCATTCGTTAGCAGCATAACTCAAAATGTTATCAACGGATCTTCAACAAAATTACATAAGCTGTTATTACTATCAAAAGGCTCAAATGATTAAGTTTTGGTGTTAAAAGGTAAAGTAAAGTCAACTTAGACCACACCCTCACCTGGGAAATCCACATGCACTGGTTTGTGCTGCGGGTATAGGCCCACTGGCCCCAGACGAGTAAGTGTAGTCGCAGTCGCCCTCGGGTTACGAACTATGGCGCTAATTTGACGGAAGGAACAAATGACCCGAGACCCCCCCCCCCCCTCATCTCTGAGGAAAGCAGTTCTGCCACGGCGCCGAGCATGCACACACAACTGCCGAGTCAGCACACAAAGATTCATACAAAGATAATCATAGTTTGAGAATCAATTTGAATTTTTCGTTACCGTTGCCTTGCTTGGAAGAGGCATGCGTTTTCAGAGTGCTCTCGTTATACTTGCTTTATTTTACACGTATAACGAAGTTGAAGCCAATCTTTAATTATTTCGATATCTAGCATGAATTTTCATGCTAGTTATTTGTTGTTCCTGACGTCTATAACAATAGGTAACTGTTTATCTAACATTAGTTATTCGCTCTTTTTTAATTTCCAACAAATTTTTGCGCTAATCGTATTTCGTACGAGTTAATGTAAGTTTAGACGTAGAATATGTTCTTTTTGACGTGAACTGTTTTACCGTTAACTGTATCTTTTCTGTGTCCAGTACGTACCGCACACATTTGAACATTATCTCTTATCTTTTACGATTAATGCATCGTTGAACAATCATCGTACTCCCAAGAGATCATACATCAAATGTAAATTTGAACGTCAATTTAGTAGAGATTGTTGAAATTGATCAATTCTACAACCGGAGATGTTGACGGAAAAATTGAGCATTAATTTTATGCGCTTGTCTTTGATTCTTCACAGTTGAAAAGCGTCGACTTTTTTTTTTGCATACTGCAAGATGCATGGAAAGGTTTACTTTCGCGTTTCTTTTTTCTTTGACCTATGCTGTAACTTATCGAGTTAAACTTCTGCACACCCGTTCAGAGGACTTGGGAAGTTGGGATGGTACCGTATATGGTTGGTTAAGATGATTGTGTGTCCATCCTATGTCAGGGAAGTTCCGCCCCCTCCAATGACCTAAGTGCCACAGCCACAATCCTGAACGATTATTTCACTTCTGTATTTACTATTGAAAATATTACGAATATTCCTGAACTAGCACCGACGCAAGTTGCTCCCGTAAACACATGTGTTTTCACGGAGATCGAGATCCTTCAAGAACTGACCCACCTAAATGTGTACAATTCCACTGGCCCAGAAAAATCTTACTAACCGTGTACTACGGGAAATGGCTCCAGTCATCGTGAAGCCACTGCTCGAAATATTTAATCGGTCTCTAAGAAAAGGAGGAAAAGGAGAAGTTCCACAGGATTGGAAACTGGTTAATGTGATACCGATACATAAGAAGGGGGATAAGAAAAACCCCAGCAACTATCGACCAATCAGTCTTACATCGGTCGTCAGTAAAACCATCGAACGCCTCTTGAAAAAGCGCATCACTGATCACCTGAGGATGCATCAACTCATATCCGACACTCAGCATGGCATCCGAAATGGAAGAAGCTGCTTAAGAAACCTACTGGACTTTTTCTCAAAACTTACGGATATTAAAGATGAAGAGAAGGGTGTATACCTTGTGTATCTAGACTTCCAAAAATCTTTTGATAAAGTCTCCCATCAACAGCTAATGAAAAAAATGGAAGCCCATGGCATCCAGGGAGATTATTTCCGTTGGATCGGGGCATGGCTTA
>LQNS02278175.1:4702735-4721262 GCA_001587735.2 Parhyale hawaiensis | reverse complement strand
TAGGACCAGTTGAAAACCCGAAAAATGCCGTTTTGCGTGGATAAACTAGAAAACTCTTGCAATTAAAATTTACTCAATTGTTAAGATAAAAGATGAAGAAGGCAAACAATTTCCGTCTAATCAATTAGAAAATCCCATTTTAAGTAACTGAGATACTAGCTAGGAGGTCAGAAATTTAGGACTATAGTCAAACCTGCGTAAGGACTCCGATGGGCGTGGCTAAGAACGCAAAGCAACTTGGCCAAATCTCACTTAAGCGCGTGGTATAACTTGTCTCAATCGATAAAATTATATGTACATTCGAATACTCAAAGTGCATTTGTTAATAGATTAGATTTGACACTGCTGCGTTCAATTCAGCCCCGCCCCTAAAGGACTGCTTACGCTGGTTTGGCTATAGTAACTCAACAAGTAAAATCTTTTCAACAAAATTGAAGTTAACAAAATATATTAGGAGGAGTGATACCTTCGTTCTTGTTGATGATCTCAAAATTGTTTACGGTTTGTTTGAAGTGAGGGTTTCCGAGAGGATTAGAGCGAAATTACTTCCAGCGTTGATGATGGCATCGCGAATATCATATATTATCTCAAATTATTGCCCATTACTGTAGATATTTGGTACTTTCCACCCTCAAACTTTTTCTATGGGATTCAAACCTGGGGAACAGATTGGACAATGGAAAAGTGGGGAAATCATTTTCCTGAATTAGGTATTAGATTCACTTGGTAGAACCATCTTTCACCACATACATGAGGGTCCGCAGCCATGCAGATTTGCCTATTGGATGATGGCAATTTTGGTCTACCACGCACTAGATTTCGCTGCTACATTACTGGGTTTTCTAGAAAGTCCAAACCACTGTTTTACTGCGTTCAAATTCAACTGCGATTGTATGCTGTGACAAACGTTGCTTCTACAACTAACGATCTATAACCACGTTCAGGGCAGTATAGTTTGATGGCTTTGGGAACAGTGACACCTTTACACATATGTGAGTAATAATCTCCGAGGTGAAATCCCATGTGTTTTGTTAGATATTTTGCACTTCCGTACGCCTGGTCTTAAACTATTGCCTGGCTTGTAAGAACCTCAGTTATTTAAAATGTGATAGTCTAAATAAATTAATTAGACAGAAATTATTTGTCTAACTTGAGCAAACTTGAGATAATATAGTTTTAAAATCTCCATGCAAAAGAATTTTTTTTTTTAGATTTTCAACTGGTTCCTAATTAAAGACCGGATGTGTACCATTGATGCTTGGGTAAAAATTATCTGAGCAGTTTTGCCATGATTTTGTACCCTTCATTAGAGTTCATCTATTCTAATGTAACATTCTGTGTTAGTTCATTGGTTAACCCATTAACTCTTACTTTACCATTTTCTAGACGCTGTTCAGTCGTACGACAAAACACAGAGAGGTTTAGTTCTTTCATCAATTGGTTAAGACTCAACCATAGATATAAGAACTAGTGATGGGTCGCATGTCATTTTTTGGACATCCGCGGATGCCGATGCAATTGCGGATAATGCCAACGTGAGGTCCGCAGATGTGGATATCAAAAAATATGCGGATGTTCCGCGGATACGAATATTCGCTCCTTCACTAATAAGAGCAGAATACGAAAAAAGCCGGCCTTATCAAGCACTAAAATACTGTCGACAATACCGATTATTATTCTTCTTCTTTGCTCAAGAAACACAGGCTGGCCAGGTCTGCAGTCGAGCGTATTTGCCACGCTTGCTTTAGAGACGTGGACGCTAAGTTTACGATGCGCTTAGGCTCTCCTTGTGTACTTGCTTTGGAGCGGGCAAACACGAGTGATGAACTTGCGGCAGCTGTTGTCAGGTCGGATTTTCTGCTCTTTTCTTTACGATATTCACTATAATAATTTTTGAGCGTGAGTGTCAAACTAGATCTCATATTTTAGTACTTTTTATGTATTAAGATCGTACTCTCCTATTCCTTTCAACCGTAAGAACGACGCCAGTCTCAGCTGGTATATATATATAGACATACGAAGACCTTCGGCAGCTCACACTGAAAAGTGCAAACTTTTTCGAAAACGGGCCTCGAGATGACTTTGGGAAGCGCGTTAACCACGTAAGGACCAGCGTTTTTCATAATTGATGTTGCACCCTATATTATTCTTGTTTTAGAGCGGTGACGTTTCTATAGTACTTTAGGTTTTAATAGGCTTATGGATGAAGTTGCTAGGTAGCGATCTCAGGGGCATAGTGCATGTTACTTTAGCCATTAGCTAGGCCTTCGCAACGTCTGTCTTTCATGCCCACTTTACTTCGCTTCCTTTCGATTTCACCCTCCTACTGATCTTTCTTTCATCTGTTCTTACTCTTCTTTCCCGGCTTCCTGTTCCCATGCGCGTTGATCCTGTGTGGGAACACCCTCGTGCATGGGTTCCACGTGTCTACCGTCATACTATAGGCGCCTTCTTTCTTTTCTCTGTGATATCACGTTTCTTGTGGAAACGGAGACTTAAACTTTTGAATAAATAATCCTATGTTAGAGGGAGCAGTGCTCCCAGGAGGTTCCCAAATGTTACCTTAGCCTTTACTCGGCCTTTGAGACGTCTTTCCTTCGTGCCCACTGTCCTGCCTTCCAGTTCCATATTCCTATGTATAACTTTGTGCTCACTTATTCTTCCTGACTTACTGTTATGCATTTTAATCCTGTGTGGGTACACCCTCGTCCATGGGTTCCACGCTTCTATCGGCATGCCACTAAATGTCCATTTTTTATTTTGTTAGATCTCTTATTATTTTGAGGTGTCTTGCATCTTTAATATTCATCTTGACTACCGAAGTAAAACAGCGATCTTCGCTGTGAAGTGCACAAAAACTAGCGACTTCTCGCGGAACGTTAATTACTTAATTTGATGTACTCGTACCATAAGGCGTAGACCATGAAATGCCTCGCGTTAGTACTAACTTGGTACAGTACGTTAGAGACATAATTGCTTAGTAGTTTACTGCTGCGGTGTCATGCTGCATACTGTAACGCTCGCATAAATCAACAATGTTTGAATGTACAGCATGTGTGCGCGGCAGTATTGTATGTGCCATAACGAGGGCGTAGCGAACCAGTATAGGTACCCTGAAACGGGTCCCGGACCAACCGGGTCACCGGTTATGGAGAAAGTTCCTCCCCGTGCTGCTGACGGAACCGGAGATGGGTTGTAAGCTCACTCCTGAGTTCGTTGTGCTTCCGTCTGTAGTGATGTATGCTCATTTTTCTGTGCTGTTCTTTATCTTCATGTGTGTACGCAATTTTCCTCGCATTTCCTTTCATTATTACCTGATTTGTCACTGTAGCCAACTCTTTACGATCTTTTCACACAATTCGTTGTCTGAACGAATTGTGTGAAAGATCGCAAAGAGTTGGCACTCGACGCTTTGTTGTTAACCCTGTCTGTAAGGGGTCAACTTCACTGTACGGGAACACGGGCTTAGCTCTGAGTTACACTATGTACCGTCTGGTTTCTTCACCTAATTAATGCTCCTGCACATGAGTCTGATGTTTGTTATACAGTGACACATTATATACCGGTATATCATATTTCTTTCAGTTCTTGTTTGTTTCTTACGTTGTTCCAAATAAAGTATATCTTGTCGGATTAAGTCAAGCTGTTCAACGATTGGAACAATTCATACTTGTTTCTAGTTTAGACCCGCAGTAGCGGTAGACTAGAGCGTCTGACTTTGACTCTCATGGCCGCAGGCTCGAACCTTGCACCCAGCTTGGCAAGATTTTTGCGCGCTTGATGTGATCGGTCAGCGTCCGGTCTGCATACTGCTGTGGGTTTACTGACCTTTCTCAGCAATGGGGAGGGTTGGGGGTCGCAGATACTGTCGTATGGAGTCTTCAGCCACTGGCGGCATAGCTCTAGACATTTGTGGTCGACTGCACCCGTATACTCCTCTGGGGCCTGTTGGTCTATATCTGCAGCACAAACCAGTGCCTGCAGGTTTCCCAGTAGGGGATACGGTCAAGTTGATTTTACTTTTTTACCTTTATTACTTTATGATATGTCTGTATACGTAATGCATTTCTTTGTTAACCCTTTAACTGCGAGTGACGGAAATATCAGTTCCCGAAACTGTGTAAAACATACGCATGCCGCAGTTAATTTGTTAAGTAGTGTAACTGTAAATCATAACATATAGTTATTTGACTCACTTCTTCGCTGTGCTAGAAGTGCTGCTCCTTTTTAAGTTTTCATTGAAACTCAGAATCCTACAATTACTTTAGACGCTAAATAGGAACATGGGATCATTTGAGAATCCTGTTGCCAAATAGTCAGAATCTTGGAGGTCTCTGGCTTCAGAAGTTTTCTTAATAACTGGATAATTCTTTCTAACTGTGCGTGGATGTGTTTATAACTGAAACCAGTAGTTCGGTGTTCCGGACGTCTGTCTCTGGTGTCCACTTTGCTTCCTTTTATTTCCATACTGCTGCCGATGATTTTTTGTTCTATTCTCTCCCGACATGCCGTTCCCATGAGCAGTGGAACACCCTCGTGTTCTTCAGATATACAACATTCTCCATTCTTTTCATGAGGTGGCGTAGCCCTTGACTTATGTAATGTTAGGGAATGAAACCCTTGGTGGTTGATGCGTCGTGCTAAAACAAGACTCATGATGATAACTAGAGCACTCTGAGAGCGCATACCTCCACCAAGCGAGGCAACGGTAGCAAAATATTCAAATTTGCTCTGAAATCATAATTTTCTTTGTATAAACTCCAAAATCTAATAATTTGTGTCTCTTTATAGTAATAACAACTTGTGCAATTTTCTTGAAGATCCGTTCAATACTTTTTGAGTTATACTGCTAACAAACGTTGTGGCAAACATGAGTCAAACATGCAAACGAACAAACTGATCTGCATTAAAATTGAATCATTTATGTCTTTTGATATTACTAACAACCCCTATGAATTTCATAAAGATCCATTCATTATTTTTTGAGTTATTGTGCTAACAAGCATAAAATTAATAAGGGACAAACGAACAAACAAACGAATCATTACTAAAATTTGGTCATTTTTTCTTTGTTATATACCTAACAACTCATGTTACTTTCATAAAAATCCATCCATAACTTTTTGAGTTATGACATTGAGAAAAATAAGGTAGACAAACTAACAAAGAAACGGATGGCCTAACATACCTACCAATCCCTGTAAATTTCGTCCAAATCTGTTCACAACTTTTTGAGTTATCTTGGTGACAGACAGGCAGACAGAGACACAAACAAACACGACGCAAACATTGCCTCCTTGGAGAAGGTAGTTAGAATACGATCGTAAGTTCTCCACGAGAAAAAAAAAATTGTAGTTTCCTCGGCTTCCGAACGCTTTCTGGCAGCGTTGTTATTCCACACTCAGCAGCTGTTCTGCCGACACGAACACCCGACGCACTATGTGCCGCCCCCCCCCCCGTCTGGCCCGTACGTGTTTCACTTGCTTTTCGCTCTCGCTCGCCTGCCCACCGCTCTGTGGCGCGGCCGCGACCGCGCTGCGACCGTGTTGGAACCGTTAGCATTTTGTGCCTCTGGTGCTGCTCTCGCCGGTCTGCTCTCTTTCATACACACTTATCAGCTCCATTTGGTTTAGGGTTTGCTGTATTGAACGCTCGGTCAATAAATACCAAAATTTCTGTGAGGTTGATTTGATGATATAGTAAAGCGGGGTAAAAAAAATAGATAAACCCACATTGGGGGTAAAAAATGAACGCCCCTCTTGCAGTAAAAAATCCTAGTTCATTTTTCACCTCTAATGTGGGTTATCCATTTTTTACCCGCTTTACTATAAAGTGAGCAAACGCACACATGGTCAATTCTGACTTCACGGCTGAAATTTTTCCTACGGTACTTTGATTATGTTATACCGTACTTCGTCCTTCTGAATCTGAAGTTCGTTTTGGTCTATCAACGTCCCAATTTCAAGTAAGTGCTCACTCTTTCTTGCATTCCATAGGTGCTATTCCTGCAGAAAGTCCACCGGCATAATTTGTAGACGTTTCTACAACATCTAAAAACCTGACGTGCGGGCCAAGTTTCCGTTTCCGGCCTAAAATCATCGTCCAGTAGCAATTCTTAAGCCTGTAGGCAGAGAAAAATAATTGTAGACCGGTGCCATCTGAGGGGGGCAGCGGCCCTCCTCCTCTCTCGCTGATTCGGTGCGTCCTATTGCAGTTGCTATAATATGTGCTCAGCTATTTTCTTTTTAGAAAAAAATTATATATGTCCCAAGTTATTGGTATTACGACATACCAGTTGCAAAAGTGTCGGCATAGAGATTCCAGTTTCAATCTTCACTCTTTCGAATATTAGAAAAATATACGCATCATACACGGAATCAGATAAGAGATTGCATGTTCTCGAGATGTTTTATATGAAACGAGGCAAAATGTTGAAGAGACACGTAATATTATTACTGTTACCGATCTGCTTAACCCTGCGCCTACGAATGCTCACCGTACATGAATTTTTAACAATACATTACTTAAGGCATAGTCTGGAGCATGAAAAGTACTACCTTACAAAGCTGGGCGCCGTTCTTTTGCGGCATGTTTGATTTTTATATCCCGGTATTTAACGTAGGGTGGGTCTTATTCAAGCAATTCGAACATACATGCACGGTACGGTGCTCAAAATAGGCATGTGCTTACTTAAGAAAATCGCAGTCTAAGCGAAAATATTTTTCGACCTCCTTAATTATCCCTGTTCATGCTCCCTAAAACTTTGCACCCCCTAAAATCGCCAAGATGCAGTTTTCCCCAAACTCACGATGTATCGTTGTCTGTAGAATGGTGTAATAGATGCCACATGTGGATACTTGAGTAGGCTATGCGAGTTCGAATGTGCTATCAGAAATACTTTTCCATGAACCAAGTCCATTATGGTGGAAATCCAATTTTGCCCCTAGAACGCCGTGAAAATGGAGCTTGTCATGTGTACTGATAATGTTATCATCTAATGTATGCTTTTGGAAGTTTTTGGGAGCGCCGGGACCGAATTTGATATTCAGAATAGCCTATTCATCAGTGTGCGTCACAGGCCATCAGTAAGTTGCGTGTTGCTGGTGGGTGTGCCCGACGGTTGGTGGGTGTGTCCAGACACACAGGTGCTAGTGATGTGTTTGCGTCGTATGACGTACAGTGTCTCAATATTCTTGCTTGTAAATGTGCATATAGCCTGCAGATGAGAGTAGAAAAGTCTGATAACTCAATACTCCAAGGGATATGCTCTAATCCAAGTTATCCGAGTTCGGCGCTCAAGCAGCGGTGGGTTAGGATTCTGTATGTAGGCAACGGCCTCCATGATCGGAATGACCTGTAGCTGATGTGCCTATTACCTGCTACTTCTCTAAGCTTCCATTTCACGGCTCGCAGGCGTGAGCAGATATATCTCTGTCTTCCTACTGTACTATTTCCTTTTGATTGCTCGAGGTACGGTAGGACTATATGTGAGCCTGTTGGTACGGTATACTGGGGACTGAGCTCTGCGTGTAACTTGTATTATTACCATTGTTACAAGCCCCTTGGCCAGGCTAGCTATAATGAAACGGTGTGTCTCAATCACACTGTACAGGGGTAATCTGTTAAATTCTCTGTGCCAACGCAGCGAAGAGTTCTTTCTCTCTTATTTATTACCTGTTCTCCTGTGTGAGATTGAGCTGCTCAATGCCATTCGTGGCTGCATGTGTAGGCTGAGTGTATCTATTTATTCTCATTGTGCGTGGCCACCAATATTTGTGACTGGGCCTAATCACTAGGTTGAACTTTGGCTACTTTGTTTGTACTTGTCAGCTTGTAAGCGTATTTTGTGAACCCACTGTGTTCTTAATAAAAGTTATTGATTATTATTATTATACTGAAACCGAATGAACTTCTTCTTTCTTATTATCTTAGTGTCTGAAGTGAACCAATATTCAGTGCTTGGACCGATACGAGCAGGTTAACGTCAATAATGTCAGCTGAGAAGTAGCATCTTGCAGACAGTATTCAGTTGGAAAGAATATATTCTTAGAAAGATTATTGCTCGCAAAACGACAGTGTTGAGAATGTGATGAATACCGAGATTGAGAAGCAATTACACACAAAGCCGGGAAATGGAAGTAGGCGTCTCCATTGTTATCTGACGACCTAATGGAACACTACATGTTATGTTCTATACACAGTGTAGCTCGAAAAACATTAGCAACAAAGTATGGGAATCAGGTGATAGTTTTACCAATTTAATTCAAACCTCAGCCGAAGAGGGGACGAAGCGATTGGCAGGAGCTTTTGGCTTGAAAATGACTAAACACCTTTTGACTTCCATCAATCCAGGACGGGCCCAGCAATCAAGATTGGTGCGTCGGACCTCACCCTGGAGCGCAACCCCAAAATCTTGGGCGTGGTGTTTGACCCACGCCTTACTTTTGCTGCTCTCACGGATTATGTTCGCGATAGATGCTGCTCCCGCCTGCGGATTCTCGCCGCGCTGGCCGGCGCAAGATGGGGACAACAGAAAGAGACTTTACTACTGAGCTATCGGGCCCTCATCAGCAGCGTCATGCTTTACGCTGCCCCGGTTTGGTTTCCTAATGTCTCTAGAACCGTCGTGAGTAAGCTGCAGGCGGTACAGAATGCAGCCCTGCATATAGTCACTGGATCCCACCGCCTGGCTTCGGCGCATCGTCTCCACAAGGAGACTTCAACCCTACCCGTTAGTGACAGTCTGGGGCTGCTGTCGAAAACAGTATCTCCTCGGTGCTTCGAGGGCGCAGCATCTTGCCCGCGGTACTATGTCGGCCCCCTCCGGTCCTCACCGTATTCGACACACCCTTCAATCAAAGCTTGAAGCAGACATTACTCCCCTTCTTACAGATGGGATTCTCCCTTCCGAGCAATACCGCACTGCCCTGAGCTCATTACACACATCTGCTGTTGCAACTGCAGCAGCTGCATATCCCCCAGCAGGGTTTTGGGCTACCAATGCCCTCTTCTCTGTGCGGAGGAGTCTCTATTCCCGAGATCTTTCCGATCTACCCTCTTCCAGCTACGCTCTGGCCACTGTTCGGCTTAAGCGGATTAAAAGTTCCGAGTGGGACGGATCTACGATCCCTCCTGGCAACTCTGTGGACTGGACGAACAGTCTGTTCGTCACCTCTTCTCGTGTTCTAGTCATTCCACTGATCTTTCAGACTTTCGGTGAGCAGTCTCTGGCTGGACCCGCTTGAGGCCGCACGTTTTCTCGCTTCTCTTCCTCTCTTCCTGCCCAGGCCCCCTCCGGAGCCTTCTCCCCAAGTTGGCACTGGTGGACCCTGATGATGGTAACGAACAACAATAAGACGAAATCAAAGGGAACAGAAAAATATGTTCTATGATGGCTTTGTTGCTAGAAAATGGTCTATGGCGACGGATAGAAGAAAAAAAAAGATGTACAAAAGGAAGATACAACGAGGCAGTCTGCCGACCTGCAATACTACTATTAAGGTCGCTGAGAGTGGACTTCAGTTGGAACAATCAGGACCGTTGACAACTCTACTGTGCCTAAGATTGTCTGTCAGGAGGTTTTTTTGCTTCTTGAGCCTTGAGTAAAAATTTAGAACCTCGGACACGACGTTGGCACATTTTCAGGGCCGTCTATCCATTGCAATTTTCAATCCTAGGCTTGGTATATCCATAAAATAGCTCAGTGAGCAGCTCGGCTTTTGTGTTAAATTGCGTTAGGGTTTTACAGCAGTGCTGAGTTTCTATACATTAAAATTAAGCATACTATGGATTAACTAGCAAATGTAATAATATTTACAGAATCTTTGAAGTATCGAATTTCATAAACCGGAACCCACATTCTACTTAACCGCTTGCTCTTAGCAACTGTGTCTAAATACAGAAGGAGTAAGTTTTAATAGATAACCTGTAAATAACTTACGAACTTCATATAAAAGACCAAAATCTTCATATTGAAGCAAAGAGATATTTATTAGCAAAAAAAAAAAAACCTCACAAATTCGGCGATAAAGTCTGTTGTGATGATTTTTAGGTTAATTTTAAATTTAAGGTAGTATATTTACATGATTTTGTACCATTTCTTAATTGCAACTTTGTTTTTTGATATAAATCGTTCACTGGGAGAACAACGTCCTAACTCAAAAAAAAGCAATTTTACAGGACAGCGGATTTTGATATTAAACAGCCACAATATCACCAATACTGACCCATAAAATATGACTTTTTTCTTGACAACACACGACACCTTCCCTCACGACGGCTGAAAAGGAACGGAGATATGCCATTGTTGACACCAAGGGTTGGTAACATCTAGGCCGGCGCAATAGTGACATTTACTGCCCTCTAGTTGTGAGTTTTACAGGTAGAAACGTGTCAATTTTACCACAATATAGAGCAGGACTATATTATACCTTCTCTTCCCCCCCCTGTATATGGTTGAGTGGTTAAGAGGGTTGAGTTGCTGATTATGAGGTCAGACGTTCTCATCCAAGCCATGGAGAAAACTCTCGATGCTCGAGAATGTAGCACCAGCGTTTCAGCCAATCATAGTCACTGGCGGGGAGGGGCAGTGAACTAACGGCCGGGGGATGCAGACGTCATGCTCGAGTCCTCCGTCTATGACGCCATGGCTTGAAATTTTTGCGGTCGTTTGCAGCCGTGCAGTCCTTTGGGCTCCATTGAGGATTTACTTACAGATCCGTAGCACGAACCACTGCCTGTTAGTTCCTAGTTGGGTGTGCGGCAAGACGACTTTACCGTTCCGCCCGGCTTCGAATTTCGAGTGGCAGTCAGGTAGTCCACGAATAAACCTATAACGAATTGACATCGTGGCTTAGAAATCGTGTTTGAATGATGTTAGCCATGTTTTTCATCTATGAGTGATCGTATATCCATGGATTAACTGACCCTTAATGCCTTGATGCACTGGCGAACCATCTGTTCATACGCTTCTTAATTATATTACAGATGACTATCACTCACCTCGCAGACGGTCTCCTGGTGGGTCCCCCCACCGAGGGCGGGGGTATACCGGTGGGCAGGGGCGGTACTCCCGCAGCCCATCGCCCGACCGCCGGCAGTCTAGGCAGCAGATGAAGTCCTCCCGTCAGAAGTTGTCCCGGGACTTCGGGAATCTTTGTGAGGAGCACACGAGGATGGTACGTCAACTTATATTAATCGACTGCCCTCATTTCACTGCATTTTCCAACACAATTCGAGCTCCTGGATGGCTTAGTTTATCAACGCTTTCCTGTCCCTGTTAGTAGAACTACCTAATTGAAATGTGAACGAACGCCGTTTTTTTTTTTTCAAGGGGTAAAGAGTTCTAGTCGGTGGGGAACGATAAATCATCTTATTCCATTCGAAATTACGCTTGGTTCAACTTCTACTGACCTCTTACTATTCTGTAGATGTCCAAATGATTTTCACACACTGGCAATAGCTTATAGAGGACCGGAGCGTGAGTTTCGGCTGCTTTCTGGAAATGGGCCTATTGGTCCGACTACCGCCAGCTATCGAATGTAATGTAGTGTTGTCTTAGCTGAGATCGCGTAACGATCTACCTTCAAAGCTAGAGAGTTCTCGGTATGTACAGTTTATGCAGCGTCCGTGCTTTAAGTATTACCCTAGTTCTGACGCCACTAGCTGCTGACAGTTCCCAACTTTGTTGATTCTTGAAACTGGCTCGTGGTTGAAGTGCTGCGAGTCCCTCACAAAACTTTCTCTATCGTATCAGAATCTATGTGCGCTCATTGGTACGCAAGCCCCAAATAACAAGGTCTCGCTCGAGTACTATACCCTGACGCTCAAGTTTTTCGACCTTCTGGGGGGAGCATCCGTAGAGAAACTTCAGCTTGGGCTCACGCCGATATCTGTCTCCACTTTTTCGTCGTGTCGTCTAGGTTTCTCCTAGATGGCGTACGTGCGGCACTCGCAACATTGTGGTTTCTCCCTCCTATGTAAGGCAATTCATAATCTTAAGAAAAAGCGCTGGAGCAGCGCACAACTGAGATGAAATCGGCACTTGCGCTTTCTATTAGGCTTATAATGCTTCTCAGAGGTCCATCGTTGTGTAACTTTCATCTAGTGTGAGGTAAAAATGTAAGACTTTGATAATCAACCGAGAATTATGCAAGATCATTCTTGCTACTTCAGACAGGTTTCGCTTCTTTTTTTTGTGTTGTCACATAAGACACGTCTTACAAACAACGTTCAGTTAATGACTTCTATAGCTAGACTCTCATTAATTAGCTTCTGGAGTTACTCTGGAGTCGCTCGGGTACCGAGTTTACAGCTGGATAGTTCTGGATTCATATTTTTTTAGCCGAATAAAATCGCACCATATGGGATTTAGTGAATTTTTCAGCGTTTGCCTCCCTGACGTAATACCTTTGATGATACTTCGGACGAGGTCCAGGCGACGTTACACACGCCGCCTATCTTGTGCAGAGGTGATGCTGCAGTCCGTGACCAGCGGGGTGGCTGCTATAAGACAAGAGATATGTGTTAAAGCTATGTTTTGCATCCCTGCTTGCATTCCTTGGAACTATGCAAGCAGCCAACGCTTCTTAAAAAAAACGTGCCCGAAAGAAGAGCTAGAAGTTTAGCAGAGGTCCTTTAGAATATGAAAAACAAATGACGACTGATATGTCAGTAGACCACGTGTTAAAGCAGCACATATATTATCTATTATGATTTACGTTGGAAAGTTGCCTACGAGACGTATTTTTGTCGTACCCATTGCTCCCTTTTCGGTATTTTTATGCTTTTACTTGCGATTTACCCAATGGTAAAACGGTCTGTGTTCAAGTTCCTTCCCTAACAGCGTCTAATATTTTCGGAAGATTAAACTGGTATACAAACCATCTTTGGGAGCTAGAGCTGCTTCTGTTTCGTAGCCTAGGATGTACGTGTCTGGGGGTTGACGCTGTACTGTATCCCACCCTCTTCAGGTGCAGGCCGAGGCGCGTAGGGAAGGTCGGTCTTACGAAGCGGTCGGCAACAAACTTCGACGCTCAGGAGGTTCGGACGCGAGGGGTTCCTGGGACAAGGAGCGAGGCAGCCCCGTCAGGGGCAGGCGATCATCACGGACCCGCTCCCCTGGGCGAGACGCAAAACGTCGGTGGTCCTCCCGAAGTCCCAGTCACAACAGCGACTGTCAGGACTGCGCCCCCATGTATGCGGACCGCAGATCTAAAGAACCCGACTGTTGTGGAGGTCCCCCGACGGACTACAAGTACGGTTTGGCTCCTCTTGCGAACGTCAGTGACAGAAGCTCTTCGTCTGCAAAAAAGACAGACATGGGACGGTTTGCGAACAGCATCTACTCCAACCATGATATTATCAATCACATGGTATCGCAGACTAAGGCGCAGAAAAAGCAAATAAGGTCAGTTTCTTCATAGTTATTATATATGTGAATAATTTTTTAAGGAAAATTATCATCGCTTTTTCGGAACGTTTTTGCTTATCAAATTATAGTTTTACCATATCGTGTCGATATGAGATTTATGCTCAAGATTTCTCTAATCTTAGCCTAAATGTAGATTTAACTTTGGCTTCTGTGACATCTCTCTCTCGAGTTCTCTTTACTTTCTTTCCCTTTTTATGCTACTACTGATATTCCGTTCTGTTGTTTCACTTCTTTCTGCGACTTGGTACTCTCTTGCTCTTTGGTTCAACACGGAGACAGACCCTCATACCTCAGATCTCTCGACATGTTACGCGTCCCTTTTCTCTACGTCTCTTAAGACAGGAATGTACACTGTAAGTAGGGATGCTGAAAGTATGAAAGTATTATAATAATAATCATCATTAATTTATGAATATCTCGACCAGGTACCGTATAACCTTGTTTGTGAAAATTTGGTCATAACATGCCAAAGTCTTTTATGAGACGCAGACCTTCGTGCGTTCATGAACGAGCACGTGAATGGCAGAACATTTAATTATTATGAAATTTTACGTTTCAGGAGTTTGGAGAATGAAGTAGAGCGGCTGCGCGGCTGTGACGTGCTGGCCCAGTGCGAGGTACGTCAGCGTGACGTCGAGTGGAGACCAGCCGACGTGCTGGGGGAAGGATCTTTTTCGACGGTGTACCGCGGCACCTTCTGCGGTATCGATGTTGCTGTCAAGGAACTCAAGCTCAAACTTTCCCAGGTTTGCACGGAAAATTGTTTTGTATGATTGTTAACGACAGAAGTTTATTATTTATCTATTAAATGCGGCTAGAATTGGATCTATTACCTTTTTAGCACACTGGGCTTCTTGCTGGTCGTACTGGACTCGGCATCACAATGTTTCAACATCAAAATTTTCGGAAAATCCCGCGGTGGCTACCAGAAATGCCATTGGAGTTAGTAGGATAAAATCCCTTTAATATCCGTAACCAGAATAATTAGTAACTGCAGTAGAACTTATTGCATGTCGCCATCTAACTTTACGCATTTTCTACTTTGTATGTACAAGACATTTTGTCTGACAACATCTCGTTTTCTGATTATTCCCCTTATTTTTCGCGGTCACGCAGTCCGTGAATCGTTCAAGAAAATTTTGGTACGCGTAACACTCGCGATTGGTTGTCACCGCTAAACAGTCATAGTTAAAATTACACCAATAATGTAATAGACCAATGGTAACAGAAAAGAAAGTAAATGTGTTTCTAAAAAAGTAAAAAATACCAATGACACCAAATTCAACCTACTAAAGCACTGTTGCTTCTAAATCTAAATACGCGGCAATTTCTTATGATAGCGGAAAAAGATGTGGTCCCATTTTTCGCTTCTCTTGACCCCAACTTGCGGAAAGTTCTAAGTTCTACCGTACTGCCGCCTCAAGCTATGAGCGGCGAAGCAGTGAGGTGGACTATCGTCTGTTGTGTCCCAGTATAAAAATGCTAGTCAGAATTTTAATGTTTTTACGCAGGACGATAAGAACTACTTCCGTTCAGAGGCAGCACTGCTGCAGCAGCTGCACCACCCTCGCGTGGTGCTGCTGATGGGGGTATGCAGCACGGCAGCGAGGCCCTTCATGCTGCTCGAGTACATGAGTGGAGGATCGCTGCACGCTATGCTGCACGGGGACAAGTAAGTGCGTAGAGTTTGGGAGTTAACGCGTGAAAGAGGCGGGCCTGGCAACTCGCATCCTAATGCAGGGGGGGGGGGGCAAACTTTTTGACTCAGGGGCCACATGCAATTATCATAAGTGACAGGCAGACCGGACCAGAAATAAGAAGTACAGTGTTACACAGTAGTACTACCTACAATCACTTTCAGGGAGAACATTTTTACTGCAGAGATCAATTTTAGAATAATCTTATAACAAGCGCTTCATATGGCTTAATATATCAACGATCCCAGTATCCTTGAAGGGCCAGATTAAAAAGACTAGCGGGTCGAATGTGGACCGCGCGTTGTAGGTTGCCCACCCCTGTCCTATAACCAGGCTTGCGGAGTCGGCGTCGGTATCTCTGTAAAGAATCTTAGATTTATAGGGCCTAAAAGGTCACAGTGGAACGTGTCCATCAGTCTCCGCGCCCCTGCTTAGAATTTCTTGCTAGTCTACACCTTCTATATTTATAGACACCTTCTAATTTTAATAAAGCAATTGGCGCTGAAATGTTTGGCGGCCATGAAACACAGACTGCGACTACTGGTATAGCTAATGTTGTTTATCTGTAACCATGTGCTCTACGTTTGAGACTTAACCCTAAACCGCCGAATGTCACCTTTGCTCTACATTTCAAGTGATGCTATCTATGCCTACGAGACGCTTGGTATTGACCCAGTCACCCTGAAGTGCCAGTCTCGAGTTTGCTGTTATGCACATACAAGGATATAGCGTTTCAACTAACCCAGTCAAGTAATTTATCATTGATACACTGAAGGATTTTTTCTTACCACACGGCATCTATACTCTATTGATTAGCGCTCTGAAATAGCGGTGCCTGACGTCTGTAAACCTCCGAGAGCCGCTATTTTGTCATAGTTATCCCTTAACCGCTCTCTATGAGTCCTCCAACGTTCCAATTATATAACATTTCTGTATGAATAGCAATTATCGTGTATCCGAATGGCGCTAGTGTAGTGGCAATCGTGAGTGTCCTGCGCTACAGTAGTAGCGGCTGCATCTTGCGGTGGTGAATCATGTGGGAGAGCAAGAGTGAGCAATAACGTTGCTGAAAGCAATATTTTAACATGCGTTTGAACTCCTCTTTTATTTCAAGGACGTCACTCGATTGTCAAATGAACAAATTTCTTAAGCTCTCGTCCGAATGCGTTATTGTATCTATTTATATAGTTGATGAGTATGCACGTCACTTGCCTCGTATTGCATTCGATCTTGCGACCTTCAGTGGCATAGATATCGGCATCTGTAGCGTCTACTGCTACTGCAAGTAAGGTATATAGTTGCTGTGACCGCACACAGCGCAACTAGGAAACCTGCAAGCACTGGTTCGTGTTGCATCTAAATGCCCACTTGGGCGCAGAGAAGTATACGGCCGCAGTAGATCACAGATTATCCGGGCTTGGCCATCGGGTTGACGGACTATCCGGTAGGCAGCTTCACCCGTAAGTATAGCTATTTGTGTTGGATTAAGGGGGGGGGGGCTTGAACTAACGTATATAATGTAATGAGAGCGCCAGATGTATGTTTTGCGTAGTAACCGCTGGAGTATCGGTCTGCCCATAGGAAGCAAGGCGTCCTGGACCACGCGACGTACTTCTGCATCGCTCGAGACGTGGCACAGGGCATCAATTATCTCCACAAACACGACCCTCAGGTGAGACACCGGTATAGTAGCAACTAGCACCGTTTATGTTATGGCATACTGAATTTAAGAACTTTTAATTTCTGACCGTGAAGTACTATAAAACCATCAATCCTTTCGATACTGTAACTTTTTCGTCGGAAATATTTTCTGTTTCATTCGGATGGCGTTGAATTTTGTTTCCCATAGGACTTAGCACATGACATTGGTCATTGGGTGTGGTTAATCCACTTCGTTTCTTTCACGTTTCGCCCTCTTAATGATCGTTTTACTATTTTTTTCGCTGTGATCTATCGATTTTTTCAAAACTATCCGTTAAATTGGCTGGGCTTCTTCCCGCATTGTGTCCCGCGCGTGCCTCCCGCGTGCTGGCGTAGTCTGCCGTATCCCTTGTTAAATTTAGTGCCCGGTGTCTGCAGGTGCTCCATCTCGACCTCAAGTCCATGAACGTGCTGCTGGACGCCTACAGCCGCGCTAAAATTGCAGACTTTGGTTTCTCAATCTTGAGGCGCTCCCGGTCACCCGCTCAGAAAGGCGCCATCAGGTGCGTTGCAGTCCTCTTGAATTCACTACTATATGCTGATTAATTGGTGCATCATTGTATTATTGCTGATTTTTGAGTTTATGTTCTTGCTGCATGAGAAGATGTTACAGTGTCTGTATATAGCATGGTAGCTAGCAGTATACAGACATGTGTCAGGCAAGGCTTTTGTTTCAGAGTTTTTGTCTCCTCTATCTTACACAGGCTGTCCTACCTATCTCACTATAAGGGCCATTGCTTTTTCCATCGGAGTAGAGTAGGAAAAAGAAACCCTGTAGCGAAACAGCTTAGGCTGAGTAAGATAGTCTTGATCTAGAGGAATTTATGGAGATACTGTAAAGTTTCGGAGTGAGCTTGGTTGATTTAGAATGTAAATTCATCAGACTATACTTCTGGTACCGATTCAGAATTTTTGCTTTTACATGCCTTTGGGCTTTGTTGTTAGAGGTAATCAAGATAATGAATTTCCCTTCACGTTCTATCAGCGATATTTGACATGCCTGGTTGTTGCACTGTTGGGCTCTACGAGATCGGTAATTAATTACGGCATGCGTATTTACAGAGGCACCCCGGCATGGATGTCCCCAGAGTTACTCACCAAAGGCGAAGTGTCAGCCAAGTGCGACGTGTACAGCTACGCCATCATCCTGTGGGAGATGCTCACGTCGGAGCAGCCCTTCAAAGGCTACGACGTGCTACAGGTACCACTTGTAGGCGACGCGTGTCGAGTCTTGCGAGCTGGAACTATTAACCCTTTACTGAGCAGATGGTCCTATATGATTTTTTCCATTATGCTGTTTATACCGAAACGTGTTTCAACCACCTGACAAAGAAGTAAATGTGTCAGCAACTGGTGGAAGAATGTAGCCGGTGGCGTTATTTATAAAAAATGTCGAGANGGTCCTATATGATTTTTTCCATTATGCTGTTTATACCGAAACGTGTTTCAACCACCTGACAAAGAAGTAAATGTGTCAGCAACTGGTGGAAGAATGTAGCCGGTGGCGTTATTTATAAAAAATGTCGAGAAGTGCGTATGAATAATATGTTACCGACGGCACAAGTTACTGATAAGTACAGCTAGAAGTGGACCGCCTCATCTGCGGTGCGGCCCAAGAGGCCTGGAAACAAACGATCCTTGACTGTGACCCCAAGAGCGACCCCAGGAAGTTCTGGTCCCTGCTCCGCTCACTATCA
>LQNS02278175.1:4675151-4693540 GCA_001587735.2 Parhyale hawaiensis | reverse complement strand
GGTCTCTGGGCTGATGTCGCAAAGCGAACCAAAGAAAACGGCATCGAAGCCTCATGTTCCCCCTCAGGACTCTGGCAGAGACAAGCAACGCACCTCGTCCAAGTTGGGGTCAGGCGACAGGCGCGATTTTAGCGACAAAAATAAGCCTCGGGAGAAGAGCCGACCTCGAGATCGCAAAAACGGCCGGGACCTCAGCAGAACTACAGCCAGAAGTCCTGAACAGAGGCCGTCAAAGGCTAGCGATAATGTCAGCAAGAGAGCTTCTCCCAGTCGTAACCGTGGACGACTGTCCAGGAGAGATGCTACGTATGAACAAATAGGTGAGCGGAAATCACCTGTTCGCCCCAGCCGCAAGCTGAAGGCGAGCAGGAACCGGCAGAACAATCGATCTCCTGATGGAAGCCGCGATTTCCACAAGCGCGATCACAACCAACGATCTCCTGACGACTCAGGCAGCCGATCGTCCGAACTGCAGCAAGATTCGCTGGAAAGAAGCTGGGACAACGGTAACGGTGGCCGACGTTGGCCCGACGGCAGGTCTAAGGAGCCACGCCATCAGCAAGACAGCGCCGGCGAGAGTCAGTACAGCTCTTGGAGCAGTGACGACGAGTACTATAACGTGTATTATTCAAAGCCATTCAAGCGAAGCAATAAAACGGAACCTAAGCCAGCGTCTCCACGACGGAGCAGCCAGCCGCAGCAAAAGCCCAAGAAACAAAGTGTGTCCACACCTCGTGGGCGAGCGTCCCCGCAGCGGGACAGAGCCAAGTCTCCAATTCGCCAGAAGTCGCCGACCCGTCGGTCCGAGGGCCGTAGGCGGGAAAGCCGAGGTCATTTAGAGAGACCAGGCTTGGCGCTCACTGCAGAACTTCTCTTGGACCAGAAACAAAAGCTTCGCCCCGTGCGACCTTCAGCGCTGGCAGACTTGTCTGGTTTGCCTGAGAAGTCTCTCCAAGACTTGACAGTATTGCTAAGGAAGGCCATGAGCAAAAGAAGGGATGCGTATCCTCCATCCATGCCTTCGGATGACCAGTTTTCCGACTGGCGCTGACTCAGCGTCGCTTCTGAGCTTCGAATAGCTATGTATATAAAAATTAAAACAACTTTGCAACAAATAAGATGCTGCATTTGTTACAGCATTTACCTCAGTTTCAGTCTACTGAAATCTATTCACATTTCGCCACTACGGCAGTTAGTATGCGATCTAAAATTTTTGGCGGTGCGTTGGCCATGTGCATACGTAAAATATGTACTGTACATACATGCTGATCCCGCTGCTAGTGATCCGTTCTGGCGATGAATCACCTCTGAAGCGGACAGCAAAATTGTTGCGCCTTCCACTCATGATTTCGTTTCATTAGCGTGTCTAGGGTGCTGCCTTGCTCGTTATTAAGACGTCGGACGTCTTACTCTCAGACCAGGGAGTAAGTCCTGCTGGTGGTAGGTAATGCAGCTTCAGCATTTCTGCAGTTCTTTGTCTACTAGGGGCACTCACCCGTCCTAAAGTGGACAAAGTCGGTAGGGGAGGGATGGGGGAATTGTGTAGAGCCTTCCGCCTATGACACTGTAGCTCAGGCAGTGCGCAGTCGACTGCAGTCGTACAGTCCTCAACCCTAAAGGATTTATTTGCATAGTGAACTTGTTCGTGTGAGTTTCTAAGTGGAGCGTGCTGTGAAGGCGACTTAACCCTTAACCTCAAATAAAAAAATAACGTTGCTCAGTTTTCCAAATGTTTTTCGCTCCTCTTAAAACCTTCTGGAAGCTCCTCCGTGCAGAGATGCCCATTGGTCTGTAGTGTACTGATTTTCATTCCTATCTGCTGACCTACCGTCTCTTTTCAATGGAAAGCTCAAATTTCTGTATTACTTTGTCCACGAACAGAGCTCGTATAATTTGTACAGGTGCCGCGTCAGACCCCGCCTGTCAGGCGAGAGAAGTAGTTTTGTTAGGCCTACGTTGTACAGCAATGAGGTTTCTTAGGTTGGTCTAGTGTAAGATAATGTTTGCCAGAGTAAAAAGTATTTTTATACATTGTACAAAGATTTTCTGCAGATGTTTGTGTGTTATATAATTTGTTTTAGTGCGTGTAGAGGGTCCGGACTGGACGTCTCATGATTTTGGCATACGTTGTTGTGAAGGTAATGACGTTAAGTTTTTAAAGTTTTATAGTATTTATAATTCAGGTGTTGGAAGTTTCAGCTGCAATTTATTCACAGTTTAAGACGTTAGTTTTAGTACATAGATGCCACAATGTACAGCTGAGAGTTTTTGGAATTTAAGCTCGAAGACGGATACTGAATAACCTTACGGACGTATATGTGGAGAGCAACCGAAGCGAAGGGTTTCTAAGCAACTGGCCCGAGATGCTTAGCAGTCCCGGCTGAACGGAGGAGGACTCTGATAATGATCTTGAAGAAATAAAACTGCTGCTAAGCCATTCTCAAAATACAGTATCTAGTTCTCTAGCAGACGGTGGGAAGTCTGTCTCTCCTAAATCGGCTCCATTTCTATTAAACATATCACTAGTCTAAGGTCCGGAGTTGGCGCTCGACGTCTACTGTAATTCCACATTCGCATTGACAATGTCAAAAAAAGACAATCAGCCTTACTAAGGTCCGCTAGCCGCTGTCTGTTACACTTTCGTTTCAGATATTTCTTTGCTTTCCTTTCGCGGCTACATGTCTCACCTTGTCATGTCTCACATGTTTGCCTTGACGACCGTTCGAAGTGACGTACGCTTCCCTTCATCCCTCTATTCTCCCCTCCCATCTATTTTTTCTCACCATCCTTGGTACGAGTACGTTGATAGCTCGCTGTATTACTGCGCTCATATCTCCTAATAAAGGAAGACACAGAAAGTAATCCTGCAAAATGCAGCAGAATTCACATAGTATAATCCAACATCATTATCATACTCCCAATAAATTCAACACGAGAAGAGTCCAGCTCTTGAGGGAAGAGCACATAAAACGTCTAAAACGAAACTCTTAGGCTGCCTGCACACCAAAAGACTGGAAGCGCGAATGCAAGAGAGACTCAATGATGTGAGTGAGGAACTATCGCACACCGAAAGACGTCTCTAGGACGGCAATTAAAGTTAAACTCCATTCCTATTTCATCCCATTGCTTTGAAACATGTATTCTGTTGCTGTGCTTTGGACCCTTTGAGTTCCAAAGGCACAACAAAGCGTAAACTTCGAATATCAGACATTCAGGGTTCAGGCTGGAAGCACTAAACCACACACCTCTCACGTCGACGTCTCACAGCACGTCACACGGCTGTCACAATCACAAACACACAGAGTCACCGACACGTATCTCTTGGCCGGTCTGGCTCGACCTTCTAGCATGAAAGAGAGTTCAACACGGTTTCTCGCTCCAGACTAGCTTCAGTCTTCCTCTCTCGCTCGCTTACTCTCTTTCAGTGTGTGTACTCACGCACGTATTCATGTTGATGAATTTAGTCTTTCTTGCTTGCTCGCTTACAGTCTTTTGGTGTGCGGGCACTCTTAGCCTGAGCTTAGTCCTTTCAAGTTTCAACTGCTTTATAATTGTTTTTCGCAAAATAGTCATATATTGCGTAACTGACAATAGCTATTTGTTCACAATTGGTAAGCTTCCTTCTGTTGATGACCTGTTACGCGTCCCCTACTCTTCCAGTGTGGAAATATCGTAGCTGTGTCTGGGGACACTTAGACAGTATATTTTTAGGGAGGTTTAAACAACATATCATCTGCCCACAGCTGGTCATTATAGCTACCGAAATGTAAATTGTTTCTTCTGCATTCTATTTTTTGAATTATTAACGACTGCAACGTTCAAAACTTAATGAAATCATAACAGACTAGCGAATTTGATGTCTTATGACAGTTTCTTGGCCTCTGTAATTGCTTCGAGAAAAAAAAAAATTTTGTGCAGATAATTTCATGTTAACACCTGCAACATTCTGAGTTTCATTCGTAATTTAGCTCTTTTGACTTTGTGATTGCATCTTTCTAGTTCATTGGTATAGCCAACGTTCCTGAGGGAAGTGGAGTTTGCACGATGTATAGAGAGAGAGAGCTTTTTAAAGTCTTACAGGGCGATCCTAGTCTTGCTTGCAGGTGGTACTTTTTCTTAACATTTATCTTTCTCTTGAACTGTTGTGTCTCCTCTTTCCCACTTGCTATTGTATTGTTCAAGATTTTCCGCATTACCTGACGCACAAACACCACTTATTCTTTCCTATCTTAGGATTACCAATACAATGGATAAGCACGCTCGGACGTTGAATAAAGAACCAGTCTCGTCCAGCGCCCAACGATTACTTGACAGCCTCTTACACTACAAGTGCCCTCGTTTTCAACAAAACCTGCACGGGTGAGTAACAGCGAATATTTTTAGATCAGTAGTGAAACCCCTAGTTAAGATCAAAAGACAAACGTTCATGTGGGTTGGGTCTGATACTTGTGTGGCTGAACAGACAGAATTTGTCTAGTAGCGGGCTGCGAATCGTTTCAGCCACGGAAAATCGTAACGTATATATATGCTGTATTTTGGAAAAGAGTTTTATGTGAAACGTTCGGAGAGATGTTTGTTATGCACGATCAGCTCATCAAAAATTAGCAAGATTATGACCTAAGTAAGATGCTAAAGACGAGCCATTTTAATGTGGTCGAGACGTACGTAAGCTGGTACGTATGAAGCACGAGTGCACCTTCCTCCACAGCATGCCGTGTTAATGCTGTAACTGCAACTAATTTTGGTTTGCGATTCTTCTGATGCTGTCCTAGCCCATCAGGCGTCTATATGTTTTGTGCTTCCATGTAATATACAAATAAGCGCTCAGCCTTCAGAGTTATCAATGCAGTCCAGATTGAAGAGATATCCTAAACTCCAGTAGTGACACTTTACTTACTCGGTGGCAAACACTTTTCCTCATCATTTAGTAAACGCATAATCGTGTTGAGACGCAACTAAATATGGCACTTTGTACCTATTGTATGCTGTATACAAAAAACTGTCGTGAGAACACGGCATTAGGTTCGTACGAGAATCCTTAGTCTTGGATCACGCATGGGTTCCACATTTCTCTTGAAATTCTTTGTTCCTCTCTTTGGATCAAAGTGTACTCGGTGGGTAGGGAGGCTTAAAATAGGAATATAATAATAATAATAATCATCCTCAGTCTTTGAGCAGCTGAGAAATCGCGCCACCGACGTACAGTATATCTAAAATGATCTAAAGAAAACTCTACTGTAATTTTCATTAGTTTATTTAGAAAAATTATATCTATGAAGATGCTGCACACACCATGTAAACTAGTACTGTACATCTTGTAAAAACCTGCTGGTCTTACGTCAGTCCAGCGATCTGCAGAGGCGCTGGTACTGGAATTTCTATTANAAATGATCTAAAGAAAACTCTGCTGTAATTTTCATTAGTTTATTTAGAAAAATTATATCTATGAAGATGCTGCACACACCATGTAAACTAGTACTGTACATCTTGTAAAAACCTGCTGGTCTTACGTCAGTCCAGCGATCTGCAGAGGTGCTGGTACTGGAATTTCTATTAGCTATTCAGTACTAAAATATATTTTATAAGATACTTTCTCTAAACAACACGAGGTCTCACATGAATTTTGTACACAACGGCATATTGTAAAGGACGAAAGCAGGGGGTAGTCGCCGAGAACAAGGTGAACATCGCTTATTTGGTAGTTGCTTAACGCTATTTAGTTAAGGTAAATGGTTTTATTACCAGTACGGTTAATTCATCCGAATTCTATTTTTCGAGATTGTTTCATGAAGAAGTCCCCAGCAATACGGCGATAAGCTACCTACCAGTTTCTCCACAGACATGCTTGAAAAATTGTACTGTACCTTCTTCCGCATCAACAAATAAAAGAAACAAGTTGTCATTCCTCATTTTGCCCTACAATTTACGCGTGAATTTGCCCCACCTGACTGTTGTCGAATCGCTCGTCTCTGTCCCCTTACTATCTGCTTCTGCTGGAATCGATCATTATAAAAACTTGGTGCAGATGATTCATGTTGGTGGTCCAGCAGAAATTTAATGTAGCGATGAATTAACATAACTAACCAACATAACCGCCAACTTGTTAGCTTTATAAATGTGGCGAAATAATTGTCTAACCATATAAGACTTAGTAAATTAGCAGTCCGCCGTTCAATAAATCTACTGCTTTCTTTCGCTATCTGCGACAAAGATTTGCATTTAAGCCAAGCTATCGTATTTGCTGCAGTTTGTCATTTTGATACACTTAAACTTAGCAGTTTTTATCGCTCCATATACAGAGCTAAGAAATTAGTTTCGAATAACCGCCGTGAAAAGTTTTGCACGACTCACTCTTGTAAGATTTGGGAACTCCTCCGTTGATGTCTTGCCAGATTTTACTTTCTCTCGGAACTGCAAAGTAGCAATGGGAGAAGAAAGGGTCACCAGGAGCGCATCATCTGTCAAGGGAAGTCTCGTTTAATTAACTAGAAATGTAATCCGCGGCGCCGTCTATTTTTTATTTATTTATTTTTTTTTTAGAAATCCAATGAAGAAAGTGATCACTGGTGCTATCTAAACGGCGAAGAGAAAATGCGAAACTTGGCTCCATCTATTGAGCGATCCAGCAAATCCACAGATGATGGTTGTTGAGAAATATTGCAAATTATGGTATTAGAACAGGTTATACGTGGTGCGCGGCCTCCGCCCGCCGTCCCAGCTGCGACATGTGGTCGGCAGAATCTGCTCTGGCGGACGATCAACAGCTAACGGCAACTGATGAATGGCGCTAACGGGAGGAGCCAATACTATAGTTGGCAATAGCAAAACTCGCAAATTTTGCAACGACTAAGATTTTCGACGCACTTTCCTTTTTGCAGGCATTAGTTGTTGAATCAACGATTAATTGGATGTTCCCTAGAAACATGACGAACAACGAAAGCAAAAAAAAAAAAAAATAAATAAAATAAAACGAAATATAAGATAGGTAGGCATAAATAAGGGGAGTAAAATAAAGTCAATTTTAGTTCTTTATAAATAAAATATACAAAAATAACTCGCCGCAACGCAGGAGCATTAAATGGCAAGTTAATTATGTTTATAGATTACAATGAATGCCTCTACATAACCTATTAAAGCGCTGTTTAGTAGAAATTTAAACAGTTTCCTCCAGTATGTACAATTTTAGGAAGGCTATTAAACCAAATATTTCGAGCCCTCCGTGTATCAGAGAAAGCTTAGGAAGGTGCGCAAAATAATATAAAACAAAGCAACAAGTAAACAATGTCAGGCTGAATATACACGACAAGCTCACCTACAGGCAGATAAAACTTAATATGTCCCGAGAGGAAGTGAACATGTAGCTATTGCTAACGGTCACAGACAGACATAATTGATGAAACACTACAATTAATTTTGCAAAAAATAAAGGGTAACCTTCTTTTTATAGAACATAGGCACGAAGTCGTCCAAGACTTTTTTACAGATGTTGTCCGCAACAACGTCTTTCAGCAATGGAGTCTAAACATTTTCCTTCCTTCTCATACCTTCCGCCACACGCCCGACCCCCTCCGGAGCCGCCCCCTAAGTAACAACAACACAACAAACATTTTCCAAACTCTTTCAAATTTTTCCGAACAATTAGCAAAAACTAATCTATAAAAAATTCTTGCCGAAGGATCGTTGACAGCTTGCGTGTTTATATTCCTAAGAGCACGAAGTGGTACGATCATCTCTCAACGTAGCGAATTCATGAGTGCCGCTGCAGTAACATCCCACGGAAATGCGCGCCTTGCAACGAGTTCCCATACGGCAAACCGCATGATGTGCTTGTTATCATGGCTCTTATAAATAACGGTGTTCCCTAGAGCAGCAGCTCCATACAAATTGATAGCACGTGAAAGATACGAGGGCATTGCATAGAGCCAAATTACACTGCCTGCTTGCATGGCATATTGTGCCTCATAAACACTGAAGACATTTCCGGAACTGGCAGCATTAGGTCAATCCGACCAAGATTTGGTCACACTATTCACACTGTAGGCCATACACTTCACATTTAGTGACAATTTACTCTTGGGGAAATTAAACGTAAACCTACTTTCATCTACAATCACTTCACTACCTGGAATTTCCAATTTTACGACTCTTGTTTTCCTTTCTCACATAGTGGAGCCACATGACCTAGGCAATTAGAAGGCTACTAACACCATACAACTTACCACATCAAGGTCAACCACAGAGAGGGATGTGGAATAAAATGCGGTGGTGGAAAGAATATACAGAAAAAAAAATCCCGCCGAATCACACACGTGAGTGCTGATACACTGAGGCTGACACTTATTCCACTGTTAAAAACATAATACAGTACTTGTTAAAAATCTAAAGCGACAAGCGTCCCGCGCCGAAGGTAATCTATAATTTACACAGGGTCTATTTACATTTTCCAATAGACCAGGCTCACCCAGCCTTCATTTCCAAGCCAGCAACAAACGACCACATCCCGTTGGAGAGACAGATCACGTCCAACTTTACTTTCTCTCAAGTCGATCCAAGGTATGTTTTTTTCAGCACCTCCCATACAGCCGAGACTTGGCCTGTAACATTTGCGTTTCTTAACAATGAAACTCGGGGCAGCGTGCAGACTTGATTTCGTGAATATCTGCGTACTAAACTGTCGACGCCTTGATATACAGCCAACCATATATCTTTTTCCCAACAACGGAAATGCTAAAAAAAAAGTGTAA
Organism: Parhyale hawaiensis; assembly: GCA_001587735.2. Taxonomy (NCBI): domain Eukaryota; kingdom Metazoa; phylum Arthropoda; class Malacostraca; order Amphipoda; family Hyalidae; genus Parhyale; species Parhyale hawaiensis. The sequence continues at coordinate 4,684,796 of LQNS02278175.1, read as the reverse complement.
GAACACCAAATTAAATCTAGAGCGCGGGTCATTACCAAAGACCAAACACACCGGCTCCTAGTCGTCGAACTTTTTGATGGTCTCTTCGTCCAGATAAAACTGAAGTCCTCACAGAAGCGCAGAGCCCGTAGCGCACGCAACACTATCTTAAGGGACAGAAGAAGCGTCGGCACCAAGTGCTCCCGAACAGACACTACGGACACACAAGGTTCTGTTGCCTATGCATCTTCGCTTTTGCTCTGCTAGAACGAGTCGTAAAAGTAACTGGTATTTAAAAAAATGACGACGTACAAAATTGAAACAAAGTTGAAAAAGATTATTCCAGCAGTGTTGTTGCGTGTAATAGGTACATCGTCCAGCTTGTTAATTTCCATCGCAAAAAGCAGTTCAAATAAATCGCGATTATTAAGATTTGTTTAATGGCAAACAGCGAAAAAAAAAGTGCCAACAAGCTACCTTCTGCACATGAGTAATGACTGCGTACACGTACCAGATTACCTATATTAGATAGCTGGTAATAAGACAGACCAATACGTTCAATCCTACAGAGAGCAGCCGCAACTTATGCTCTGGCCTAAATATTATTATTAGCCCTGCACATGCTTTGTATTCCTTTACTTTGTATTATAGGTTACTTATAAGAAAGCGCTAACTTTCCACCCGAGTCACACAGGCTCTACATAATGAAGAAGTAAGCAAACTTTGTCTAGAGAGAACAAGAGCTTAACAAAGTAATGACTACCACGAACTGCTATCACTTTCAATACGTAATGCCCAGTATACGGTACTTAATATAGGGAAACATCTTGAGGTCGGAGGTAAAGGACTCCATTTTTCTTTAGTCTGCTTCCACTGCGCCAATCAGTACGGTATATAATAAGGGATCGTTCCAGTGGAGGCACGTAAGTGCGTCCTCCTGTTTATATATATATATATATCAGGCACGTGCCGTGAGAATGGTGCTCTGGGTAGGTATCATCAAAACATAATATTTGCAAAGGAAATCAATAGGTACTCTATGTCTATTGAAGTCGATGGATTTTGGCCCAATTTCTTTACTCTTTCTTTTTCAATAGATGTTAAAGTAAGTGATGTAAGTACATATTTTATTAGTCATTCTGCTCCCAGTGTAACTCTTCATTCCCTTCACTGCAAAAGTCGACCTGTCTAGTAAGTTAGAAGTTTCACAGCACAGGGAAACGTTTGTTCGAGGCCGCGTTCGAAAGCCTAACTTAACGAAGTTGAAACGGATTTACCTCCCAGTCGTAGTGCATTGTAAATTTTGCTCATATTTGCTCCTTAACCTACAATGACTGAAAAAATTTCCATAGCTCTTTACTAAACATTCAAATGTATTCATATCAGCTAATCAAATAATATGAGATGAACTGTAACGTTTTAAAAAAAGGAATATCCTACTGTTATTTTTTATGTTCGCACAACTGCACAGAATATTCCATTTCTTTCTTCTTTAACCCGTACTCAGAGTTTGTCATCTAAGAAGGACACCCTATCTGCAGGTGTGGCAACGCAGCAATAAGCCTTCCATGGTATCTCTACCTGTTTTAATGAATGTGCGGCGAGGTGTACATTGAACCCTACTTTTGCTGTGAAATCTCGAGAAGCACCGACCGTGGACGGGCTAACTAATTAACTCAAGTCCTGTTTAGATACCAGCACAAGCACTCTGTTTATTTTGTACCATACTCATCCACATGTCTCAACAACTATCGTTCTCTTCTTTCGTTTTAGATCGTTAAATTATCGAGAATCTTCAGCTAGCACTGAAGATATTTTCTGACAAATACTTTTTATTTTAATAGAGGATGAATTGACAACATAATAAAAGGTAACTAGTCAAAAACGGTCGATAAAATTAGTAAGCGCGACGCCCGAGCGCTGGCACACACTGGCAACTCCACTAAATGCAAGGAGGTTTACTTGTCTATTAAACCTCCTTGCCCGAAGGCACACAGAATTCTGCCTTTACCGCCCCTTGGTTCTCAACGCTGCGGCTCGCTGCGACGGCACGTGCATCGTACAATAATACCCGTAGCTTTCTCACAGCGATGCTTAGGCACGGGCAACTGATGCCTACCTGACGTACTAAAATACAATAATATGAGTTTCCTCGTTGTAAATGTACTAATAACTGTCAAAATTACGTTGTCTATGAAATATAATTGCTGGTTTTCCCCTGCAGGATAGGCACTGCTTACCTTGCCTGCCCTGACGGCACGTATCTGATATATATATATATATACAAACAAGCGAGCTTCATATAGGGAGAAACGGACGCAGCAGTCAATGTAGGGTAGGGACCTCTATAGGTCAAGCCTTCCTGCAACACTCGCGTCTACTCACGCATTCATCTAAACTCAGCTTGTCGATTTACCCACAAATGAACAACAAATGTACCAAGTCTGAGCAACGCCACTCCACACAACAGTACACTGTATGTGTCCACTACGCTATGAAAATATTCATACCTATAAAACAGGTTTTTGAAGATATTTAAATTTGAAAGATTTTCCAAAAAATTAGGTACTATATACTGGTAAACCAGAAAATAAACTGCTTACTAGTACAGAATCTAATACCTTGCACCTCGGAAGAAAGTTGAGGAAAGGTTCAAATTCACATGAAGATACCAAAGAAACTGGTTTGCGATAAGCGAGAGCGCTCCCACCTCCGTGTTCACAAAGGCTTACTAGAGACAGTGCTAGTGATATATATATATATGTTTCGCCTGTCAATTCATAACATGAGAAGCGATGTTTCAGAAAATACTCCTAGTTAATTCAGTAAATTAAGAAACACCCTTAACTACAAGCAACTAATTTACAAAAGCACGTAACAAGAACGAAACGGTAAAACTGTACACGGAAAATTATTGCAAAAGCCTTAACAAGAGAAAATCATAGAATAATATAAACATGTTATACATATAAAATCGTCCGGGTGCTGCTTGCATGAAGTGGGTATGTTAGGAGTACGGCGGGCGGCACCTGTAGTGTTCGTTGAGGACGCAAAACTTAAATTTATAATGAATGGAAATCAGCAGGCGATCTGAGACCGTAAGAAGGGGCACAGGAAAGATGCGCTTACCTATAGGTGCAGATAACACACATGTTGATGGGCTTAGGTGAAATACAATATTGTTGAAGATAAAATTAAGCATAACGGACGAATATTACCGAGCGCCAGGGAAAATATTACCCAACGCTGAGATATTATCATGTACAACTGTGCCGACGCGCGATCATTACCGAATGAGGATCGAGCCTGGGAAAGTGTCATAGCAAATAGGTACCGCTGGAGATAATTTGTGAAAATACTGACAGCGCAACTCAAAATGACGGACCAAGATAGTCGTCACTTGGCAAGATGCGTAAGTGGAGCGAGTCCTACAAGCCGCTACAACGTAACGCGCTAAATCATAAGCAGCGCTAAAACTCATATACAAGAAAAAATACAGGAAAGTTATTTGGAACAAAACAACATTACAGAATGTACAAAAAAAATAAGAGCTAGACGCTTTTATATGTACAGAAACGTAAAAGAAGCTCACCACAATCGCAGCTGGCGAGTCTTGCGAAGGGAGAAAAATACGGTGGCCTGGAATATAAGCGGCGACTTCTTACTGGGAAGATCCAAACAGGAAACTGAAGATAGCTGGATAAAAAAAAAAAAAATGGATGCCGAGATGTGCGGCCGCCAAGATTTCTTCGGGAGCCACCAACGGTCGCCACGGCAGGACCTAAAGTGGCAGTACGCGCTAGCCGCCCCCCCCCCCGCCAGGCATTGGAGGAGATGTAGAGGCAAACAAGAAGAGCTCCACAGCTATATCATCTCTCGCTTACGCCCGGCTACAGTGGGCTATAATTAATCGCAATATTAGCCGTATTACATAATAGGAACAAACCCACTGATTTCTCTTAGGTGTCTCCAGCAGGCCTACAGCTAATTAATATCTACGGGCCTGAGACTTAGATGAGAACAATGACTGGGAGTTGCGGCAGAAATGGCACGGAAAGAGTGTGAGTACAGCGACAGGAAGATGATTATTATTATTATATTGGTATTATCCCGCTATTTCCTGAAGCTTAAGACAATCAATAGCGATCTAAGATGATTTACTCGGCTTACAGCCGGAATCATAACTTTGTGCTCACGTGGCAAGAGATGAAGGACGAAAAGAGAAGAGGACAGAAGAAAGAAGCGCCCGTGCGGATGGTCCCTTCTGTGGCCCTCCACACGGGCGAGGCAAGAGCCCCGTAGAAAAAGTCTGTCACCTCGATCGGCGACCCACCTCGCGGAACAGAAAGCAAATATAGGGGACCTACCTAACTGTACAAAACTAAACTTCTCAGCAGAAACTGCGGCCAGATGCTACATCCCCAGCGGAGAAGGCACTCGGGACCCTTGGGTGCGTGATGCCCAAACATATTGTGGCAGAGAAAGACAGGAAGATGACCCGAAGACCTAAGGCTAACTATAAGGTCCAACAGGGTCACTACTCCCCACAACATGAAAGGGACTTGGGCGTGCCGAGGAAATTGCGCAGACTGGCTTCAGCACCCGAGACTACACACACGCACCACAGTGCGTACACATGCGCGCGCACCCCACAAAGACGTCCAACTTACTACAATAGCAGCCCAGGCTTAGGGTCAACAGTCAAAGTGAAATCTCCCATTGATGAATTTTATAAGGTCATTAACAGACAACTGAGAATACACCAAGAGGAATACTTGAAACTACGCCAAATTTAGTAATAACTTCCAGTCAATTAACATAATGCCAATATATTCAGTAAATAAATAGAGATCAATCCTACCTTAAGTGAAAATTTCATGTTTCGAACGAATAACACGAGTTCGTAAGATTGCAATCGCTGGAGTACTTTGGTACCGAGGAACTTCGACCGAGCTCTGTAAACGAAGCGTAGGAGTATATTTGTACAATTCTTAAAAGGCCAAAGGGCGTGTCTGAGAATACCCTCTAAATTCTGAGTCTCCTTCCTCGCACGAGTATAAACTTGGAGTTGCATTTTCATAACAATTGCTGCACGATTACGATAGACACGCTGGCGGGGGTTACTACACACAGAATTGCGGTTATCGGATATGGATATTTGGAATGTTTGACGTCGTCGGCATGAGCAGATCATAAGCAGCTACAGGAGCAGTAAAAAAGTATAAGGCTATCTACGTTGGGACCACAAGCTCTGAAGAAGGTGCAGCAGTCCCAGCTTTTGCCGCCTAACAATAAGTTCCTGTTGGAACAACGAGAAAAGATTGGATATATGAGGGCAAGGTATTCCCACACAGAACATATGTACGGTAATATACACAACAAATTAAGAAAATGTCACTTTAACATTGGGTCGGTAAGACGCGAGATACAGAACGAAGACTAAGCAACAGCGCTGCGAAATGTCAGTCGACTTCATACACGCACCAAGGAAGCTGAGCTCTTAGTAGCTAACAGATGAGGCAACTGAATGAGGAGAGGAATACGCCAGTTTCATTCACGGCTGTAGTTTCAGCATCGAACGCGTGTATCACCAGAAGTAAGTCAAGACAACAGTCCGCGGTTTTATCACAGTCTCCAGTCAACACTCGACATGCCTGAAGGTTTTGTTGAGCATCGCACTGGACAACAGAAACCTATCACGTGTCGAATGAAAGCAAAGCGTGAGGCAGGACATGGAGCACATACAAATATGAATAGCTATCCACCTTAAATTAATTATATAGCATACCTAGGGGCGATCCGTCACGTGACAGGCCACGCCAATGCTCGGACCTGCCCAATGTCTGTACACATTTCCACCATCATCTGTCGATACCTTCTTCATAGGAGACACAATAAATAACTTCTCACACCGGGTCCACACGGTGGTGACAAGCCAGAGAGGAGCCGTCATCGATAGGTACGCGACGCGAGATAATCTAATCCATTTGGCTTCAAAATGTTCAGACCCTCAACAGGGGCTTGGATCCACTTTCAGGCGGGAATTGGAAACTGATTGCGCCTGACAGTTGATCAAATGGGCGAGTCGTAAGTTACATTTGAGGTTCTCACAAGTTGAAGCTAAGCGGCTTAAATAATCTCTCTTTGTAAGGTGCAGATTTGAATAGGGATCTACAGTACCCCGAAGTTACACTGTACGGTACTCCTATTGACGTAAACAAATTATATCCTTTTTTCCGTAATATAAAATACATGAATGAAAAGCTAGCGATACCAATCGACTCGGGAATTGGAACGCCTAGCAAAAAATGTTAAAATGAGTAGATATCTGAGAATTGTCATAAGCCGCCTGCAGCGGAAATTGAGAAAAAAAGAACATCAAGTCCTGTACGCACGAGAGCAAACCTTATATAAAATGCCTTTCCACAGGAGCAACTGAAAGTAATTCGTAAAGAAATAGAAAATACATTTCACAACATAACTATAGAGTAAATTGTCCGATGAAAATGAAGGACTTTCACATCGTCTAGCTGTTCCACTAGTGAGGTCATACATTCCTAGACATTATTACTACATTCAATAATTTAAAACTTCCATCACCAGAGCAACTGAGATCTATCCGAGGAAGAAATGAAGGACCTACAGTACATCGGTGAAAATGCGGTAAGGTGTTGGCCAGCAGGATCAACGCGCATGGGAACAGTAGGTCGGGGAAAATTGGAATAGCATAAAGTATCCCCAGGTAGGGCAACACAGAGTGGAAGGAAGCAAAGTGGATACGAACGGCAGACGTCCAAAACGCATAACTAGGCCAAGGTAACGGTAAACCTATTAGGGCCCTTCCGGTGGGCGGAGCAAACCTAAGCCTACGGCCCCTCCTATGGAAGCTGAGGGGCAGCTTTCCACTCCAGCATCAACTTGTGATCAACACACGAGAGCAGTTAGATTAGATTAGATAGGCGGCAGTAGACGAACCAATAGGCCCATCCCCAAAGTGACACCGGAACATACGCCCCGGCACTCTATGAGCTATTGCCATTATGGTAGTAGGATATAGAGGAGAGGAGAAAAGAGAGAGAGAGAAAAAAAAAGGGGGGGGGAGGGGTGAGGAGTCCATGCCCAAGAGACGATCTTGAATGCACGCAAACACGTTCAAAAGCCGCTGACATGGGGAGCGGCTCCTTGCTCTGCAAATCGTAGCAGCGACTCAATAGAAAATAGAACCTCAGGTGCTGTAATAAAAATTCAAAATTAAGTATCGTATAATTCTAAATATGTTGATGTATAAATTTAATGTTTTATCGTGCTCCCATCGAATACGGCGAGAAAAGTCGGAAAATGATGGTAATAATGACTAAATTTAAGAAGACTAAATAAACAGAAACTGAGGTTTATGCCTAGCAGACAATAACTCGAGTTAAAATAGGCAACAACTGTCTCCAGTTGTACAGGAATATTTCTTTCCTAGCTAGGCAAAAATCAACATCTTACTGCTGGTGCAGTGAGAGATGGATGCAATGTTTTTGATATATATTACAGACGCTTTTATTAGAGCAATAACCGCCCCTGGCACGTAAATATTTACCGCGTACAAACGCCCAACTTTAGCTTTGCTGTAACAGCTACACTCTGGCCGCACGTAAAACCGTATATCCAAAAATGGTAAATTATACAAAAATGAAGGGAAATTTATGATTCAGCAGAGGATAAAAAAATGCATAAGGAAGCAGACTTGACACAGCAAAAAAAAAATATTATTACCCAGCCTCCGCAGCGACAGCTATGATGTTTCATCAAATGAGAAAGAAGAAACATGTAATATGTCGATAGATACGTGGAGCCCAGTGCCGTGAGTGGAACAATGCGCATGGGAACAGCAAGTCAAAAAAGAGAAGGAAGAACAGAACAAAGTTCTCTCAGTATGAGCATGAAAGCGGAAAGATGCAAATTGGGCACAAGAGACAGACGTCCCGAAGGCCTAGCTAATAGCTAACGTAACCTAAAACAAAATCCCCTGGGGTCGCTGCTCCCCCTAACATAGGATGAGCGAACCTATCCTATGGTCTATGGATCATCCTATGTCCTGTGAGAAAAAAAAAAGCTGGCGAACGATCGATGAGCTTGCCTGGGCCGGTATTCGACCCTGCAACGTCCAGCATCATGAGCTCAGCACTCCAGCCTGCCGCTACTGCGGGTAGGAGAAGTGGGCCATAACGTCAGAACCAACACCTCGAAAGATAAATGGGGAACTTGAGCATGGTCGACGGCACAAGAGAACAAGTTCGTGAAGAAGAAAACGAAATTACAAATCGTCAGCAGGAGCAAAAGAAGCTGACATTAAGGAAACATGTTGATGATAAACACAAGCCTCCAGGAAGCTGGATTACAGGGCCCCGCCACGGATCCGTAGGAAGGCTAGGGTAACCTAAGCTGCGTTGACCCATGGAGGCGAGACACGCCACAGGATAGAGGGAAACAGCTGTCTGGTCCTTCCTATACCGTAGTCCATAAGGGGACCAGCACAGCATATGGTTGATGACACGGCCAAATCCATAGTAGCTCCTATACTCCCCAGAAGAGAAAATATTGTTACCGCAAGTCAGCAGAAAGCTAAGAGCCAATTTCTGCCCGCAAATGACAGCATACTGAGGGCTTTCAGAATAACTTCAGTATTCCATACAAAAACACTGCGGAAATAAATAAAGGTGGGTTAACACCCTCCACAATTACCTAGAAGCTACGCTGTAAACTGGGTTGTGTTACTCGCGCCTCTAGCACAAACCCTGCCACGTCAAATAGCAGATGAAGACTGCGTTGTAGCTACCTCTTAATTAATGTGCACGAGATGCTGACTGACGCCACATTCCAGCAACACCAAATAGGCAGGTTTTGAACGCAACGCTGTGACGCCACGGACCAGGGAACAGTAATCTTATCTAAGTAGGCGGCGAAGCTAGTACAGAGCGGCATGGTCAAGTCTGAACCCAATTCCTGGCACCAGCCATGCCCGACTCAACAAAACCTTCGAGCTGCGGGTGCAGGACGCAGACTTTTGCTTCTAAAATTGGTCGCCTCCGCAACTCCGGTCGAACAGAGCCACATGAGGGGGACAAAAGAAAGACATCGTACAACTCAGCTGCTAACCAACAACTACAGACGAGAGATCCTGCGAGTGATCACTACCTAATTTACAAAAACACGGACACAGTAGGTCGTCCAAAAAAAAAAACAACTGCCAGTGACCCATTCAACTTAAGATAAAAACAATTGGTTCGGAATTAAAATCGATAACAAACTTAGTAAATGAACGCAAACCTGATCCTGCTCAATAAACGCATCCTCATTTGTGGAGCCGAGCCTGTGACATATTAACTGCGTGTTCGCCAACATGAACGGCAAAGGGTAAAGTCGTCCTGAGCGCGCACACCAACCAGAAAGCCTAAACGCACTGGTTTGTGCTGCAGACACTTAAGTGCACGGCTGCGGTCGAGCTCAGATTGTCGACAATACAGCGTCATGGGCGGAAGGCTCAAACGACAACAGCGCCCCAGTAACATCAGGAGACAAGCCGCAACAGAAATGCTGACGCTGCACTGCCGAGCAGCAAGACGTTCCTCTGGCTTGGGAAAAGGACGTCAAACTTTTTGACAAAGACTGAGCCGCCCC
>LQNS02278175.1:4654970-4674583 GCA_001587735.2 Parhyale hawaiensis | reverse complement strand
CGACTCCTTAAATTTTCCAAATTTTTCTCCAGTTCCTGAGCGTTTTAGAACGCTGCTCTGACCTTACACCGAGGTTATCCTAATAGAACGTTTCTCGGTCACTGTACAGCTACATAAATAAACATCTTACTGCTGGCGCAGTGAGAGATGGATGCAATGTTTTTGATATATATTACAGGCGCTTTTCTTAGAGCAATAACCGCCCCTGGCACGTAAATATTTACCGCATACAATACAAACGCCCAGCTTTTGCTTTGCTGTAACAGCGACACTCTGGCCGCACGTAAAACCGTATATCCAGCAATGGTAAATTATACAAAAATGAAGGGAATTTTATGATTCAGCAAAGGATAAAAAAAATGCATAAGGAAGCAGACTTGACACAGGAAAAAATAATATATATATATTATTACCCAAGTTGTTTAGGCCTCCACAGCGACAGCTATGGTGTTTCATCAGATGAGAAAGAAGAAACCGATAGATACGAGGAGCCCAGGAACGAGAGTGGAACAACGCGCATGGGAACAGCAAGTCTGGAAAGAGAAGGAAGACCAGAACAAAGTTCTCTCAGTATGAGCATGAAAGCGGAAAGAAGCAAATTGGGCACAAGAGACAGACGTCCCGAAGGCCTAGCTAATAGCTAACGTAACCTAAAATAAAATCCCCCTGGGGTCGCTGCTCCCCTTAACATAGGATGAGCGAACCTATCCTATGGTCTATGGATCATCCTATGTCCCCTGAAAAAAAAAAGCTGGCGAACGATCGATGAACTTGCCTGGGTTGGTATTCGACTCTGCAACGTCCAGCGTCATGAGCTCAGCACTCCAGCCTGCCGCTACTGCGGGTAGGAGAAGGGGGCCATAACGTGAGAGGTGAGAACCAACACCTCGAATGATAAATGGGGAACTTGAGCACGGTCGACGGCACAAGAGAACAAGTTCGTGAAGAAGAAGAAACCGAAATAACAAATCGTCAGCAGGAGCAAAAGAAGCTGACATTAAGGAAAGAAAAAATGACCCGCAGGAAGGCTAGGGTAACCTAAGCTAGGTTGACCCATGGATGCGAAACACGCCACAGGATAGAGGGAAACAGCTGTCTGGTCCTTCCTATACAGTAGTCCATAAGGGGACCAGCATATGGTTCATGACACGGCCAAATCCATAGCACCTACACTCTCCAGAAGAGAAAATATTGATACCGCAAGTCAGCAGAAAGCTAAGAGCCAATTTCTGCCGGCAAATGACAGCATAGTGAGAGCTTTCAGAATAACTTCAGTATTCCATACAAAAAGACTGCGGAAATAAGTAAAGGTGGGTTAACACCCTCCACAATTACCTAGAAGCTACGCTGTAAACTGGGTTGGGTTACTCGCGCCTCGAGCACAAACCCTGCCACGTTAAATAGCAGATGAAGACTGCGTTGTACCTCTTAATGCGCACGAGATGCTGACTGACGCCACATTCCAGCAACACCAAATAGGCAGGTTTTGAACGCAACGCTGTGACGTCACGGAACAGGGAACAGTAATCTTATCTAAGTAGGCGGCGAAGCTAGTACAGAGCGGCATGGTCAAGTCTGAACCCGATTCCTGGCACCAGCCATGCCCGACTCAACAAAACCTTCAAGCTGCGGGTGCAGGACGCAGACTTTTGCTTCTAAAATTGGTCGCCTCCGCAACTCCGGTCGAACAGAGCCACATGAGGGGGACAAAAGAAAGATATCGTACAACTCAGCTGCTAACCAACAAACTACAGACGAGAGATCCTGCGAGTGATCACTACCTAATTTACAAACACACGGACACAGTAGGTCGTCCAAAAAAAAAACAACTGCCAGTGACCCATTCAACTTAAGATAAAAACAATTGGTTCGGAATTAAAATCGATAACAAACTTAGTAAATGAACGCAAACCTGACCCTGCTCAATAAACGCATCCTTATTTGTGGAGACGAGCCTGTGACATATTAACTGCGTGTTCGCCAACATGAACGGCAAAGGGTAAAGTCGTCCTGAGCGCGCACACCAACCAGAAAGCCTAAACGCACTGGTTTGTGCTGCAGACACTTGAGTGCACGGCTGCGGTCGAGCTCAGATTGTCGACAATACAGCGTCATGGGCGGAAGGCTCAAACGACAACAGCGCCCCAGTAACCTCAGGAGACTAGCCGCAACAGAAATGCTGACGCTGCACTGCCGAGCAGCAAGACGTTCCTCCCTGGCTTGGGAAAAGGACGTCAAACTTTTTGACAAAGACCGAGCCGCCCCCCTCCCCCCCCTGGCAACAGCTGCATTATTACATAGCAATGCGCCAGCAATGCACTAGGAGTCGCAATTTGTAACTCCTATCGTTATTAATTTATTATAATTATTATTATGACGCTGGTGAAAGCATGAGTTGAGTGGAGTTGTTAGCCGCTACAATGGCGCTTGGAGGCAGGTAACACGAAGTAACTCTAGCCATAATAACAGTTCCAGCAGCTCTTCATGACGTGAGGCTGACATTAATAACGGCTGGTACAGATATACATACAGGAGCTATTCAAAATTTCCCCACACCGAAGAAATTTAAATCACTTCAGACGCAAACGATAGAAGTTAGCTTTTACTACCTATTATTATTATAGTGCGTTGGGTTACTAGCTTTTAGCATTAGCAATAGAAGCTGTACCCATTCAAAAATTACATCGTTTACATGGTATCAACCATGGCTTTGTTGAGTTTTTCATAACTTGATTATAAGATTAGATTAGTGGATTTATGAAGTTATTAGTTTCTTTAGATAGCTCTATATGTTCGCTTAGAAGGCTCCCTTGGCGGGGGTTTTGAAACAAGGACATGAAATACATTCACCTACTTTCCTCTCGCAGTAGCTACCTGTCGGAGCATGGGAATATGGTTATTACTTTCATTACTTTTATTATTAAGCGTCCGTCTGCACAATTACGGAGACCTCGCGGAGGAAGAAGCAAGCGCTGGCGACCGTTGGGAATAACGTTAAAAAAAAAAAGCTGATACACCGTCCCAGCTTGACCTGACATGATGGTTTTTGAGCAGTAACAGCACACAAGCTTTTAGTTATGACTACAAAGGAGGCAGTAAACAAGCCAATAGATCCAAAACTGCTAAGCCAACTAGAAGTTTCAACTTCTAATCGAAACTCAACACAATAGCAAGCTAGCTTTAGCAGAATATTGAACATCACGTATTGAGATGAAAAATCAATCTAGTCAAAGACAGAACAGGCGTAACAAAGCTAAATTTAACTCCTCTCTATGAGCACACAATAATACACACTTGCTAGCTCATCAGATAAATGCTGAAAACAGCAACACAAGGTTAAGAAAAACTGCCGCTCTTCTTGTTCGCTGGGCATAATACTGCGCGTTATAGCGAGTTCGCCAAGTATTTCCCCGAGGGAGTAGCAGCAATGTTGATATAAACCGTGAAGGAATGGGTGCTGGTTTTAAAAAAATGGGCATATAAAGCCGCCAATATCAGAGCAATAGCCGAAGCTCAACATGGGTACTGTTGTGCAGCACATTAGGTATTATACTTTGATCATTTGTACAGGCGGGAGTAGGTGGGTCACAGCTACGGTGAGAGTGACTGGTAACGTATGGTGGAATAATAAGGGCGTGAGACGGCCGTGGCTCATAGAGGCACAGCCACGGGCTTCTGCATCAGAGGAGCGTACGACTCCAGGAAGCGTCTGCTGAGCGTCTCAAAGTGCGGCGACGTCCACTGCTTCAGCAGCAAGTTACACTCCGACTCCACGCTCAGCTCCAGCTTCGTCAGCAAGTGGTGGTTCATGAGCGCCTTGGTGGCCTCCATGCTCTGAGGAAGGAGATCAGATTATGTAAATATCCACAGGTATTATCACCATCATATTCCTACGTTCTCGATTCCCTACTTATCATTTAAACTTTACGCTCGGGCCATAACGGACAGGAAGTAGCTACAACCCAAATGAAGCACTTTGCAGCACTGGGAAGCCCGAAACACTGCTGGAGAAAATCCAACAAAAAGCCATTAGCAGCTGACTTAAACGCCTGCAGGCCAACACGACCGAAAGCCGATGCCAGCAATAAATTTCAAACCGCCTCAACAGACCCAGGGCACGAAGCACCGACTGAGCTGACGAGTTCGGCACCTAACTTTTTCCAACACCCCAAACCTTCGAAAGTGGCGAGCAAGGGAGTTTCTGGGGACAGCACTACACACGTACACTTCTTTCCTTCCTAGGCCTCTCGCTGGGTGATCAGTAAACCAAGAGTTAAGGATAAAATCAAGAGAGTAAATATTGAGCTGCGATGCAAAGAGCGTCACGACATCCGCCACCAAAGAGCGGCGAGAGGTCCGGGCGAGCGTGTTAACACGAAGCTGAGAGTAACTCATTAAGGCGGTAATATAAGCGCGCCATTGAGCAAGTTAAGTCAGGGGGTAGTTGACTGGGTCGTCAGTAGCGCAGAGCCGCCGGTGCACGCAGGGCAGTTCGGCGTCACCAGTCCACCAGTTGCAGTGTTTCAGAAGCCAAGGAACGCGAGCAAAACTTGCGACTCAACAAAGAAACGAAGCTAGTGGATTCTGAAAAGCCTCGCTTCGCGACTATGTAATGGTGCACGTAAAGTGATATAAACAAACGCACCGTTGACTGATAACACAACTTTAGTTGAGAGGAATTACGCAACAATACGAAGAGTGCAGGCAGTGAAACGCGCGAGTCGGTTACAATATAATTGCGGCAAGCGGTTCTCATCATGGCTATGATAAGTAATTTGTGGATGCCCATAGTGGCGCTATTGGCAGTGATCTGCCAGCTGTGCAGCAGCCAAGAGGAGCAGTCGGCATTTGCGGAATATCTGATCTTAATGTACAAAGGCACGTACGTCGCATACGGCCATGGCGTGAGTATAATGTACCGGTACAGTTATTATAGAAGAGACGATTGTGTGTGTGTGCGCATGTGCGACTGATCTATGCTGCGGTGACAGCGCCAACACTGACGGGTACTACGGGTTTCAGATTCCTATATGGAATGAGTGACGAGTACAATTAAATACTCATTACTAATATAGAATAACGTAGCTACGAGGAGCTCAGGGAGACATTTGAAGCATGGTTGATTTTAGCGTAAAGGTCGGCACAGGTAAATTTATTAGCAAAAATCTGCACGAAATTATCCGAGGCTTGATAAATGGCAGCGCGTGAAAATGGATTGTTCAAAGGAACGTTAAAATGTTAAATACAGCCGAGCAATATGTTTGAGTTCCATATCTAAGAGTTATTGCAAGGAACAAAGTGATGGACATCTTCAGGTCATAGTGATACACATCCATACCGCAAATAAGGATTGAGCGCGAAGTGACAAACTGTAAATTAAAGGCGAGAAAATTATACCAACTTCAGCCCTACTGACATATACTGGCTAAGATCCAAAGCGAGTAATGTCGGATGATAAACACACAAAACGAATATCGTATGATTAGGAACAGCAAGACTGGAAGTCAAACGACGGAGTGTACGTGTTTCTTCGCGGTTCAACTATCGCGGAATTTATAAATGTAAGTGGAAAATACACGGCGGATTTTCGGGAAGATTTGAGATACATATATAAAGACCCACTCATGTCACTGTACTGTATTGCATATAATACCTTACCTACCGATTTCATATTAACACTTGTCCTTGATATTAGCACACTCCTGCTCAGGATTAACGGACTAAAGAGGAACAGCAGTGATCCAAAAAACAAGCCGATTGACCGTAGTTACAGAAAATGCGTTACAAAAAAGACCAAGCAATAAATTACTGTACATATAATGAAGCACACAATATAACAGTGAAAAATACTTGTACTGTAGCTATTGTAAATATTTGCTATAATGGACATACGGGGTGTCGCAGCAGAATCCCGACACTTGACGTTAGTTATCAACTATAGGATTCTGCTGCAATACCCGACGGTAAATAATCAAAATCTGTACCGCGGGACCTTCAAACTGGTTTCTCAATTGCCCGTTGCTTCCGAAATCTATTGAATAGAGTCACGAGTGGAAAGAGCGGGTTGTTAGAAGGATAGGAAGAGTTTCAACAGTTGTTCCTGTTACTTCACGAAACACTTTGTTTTCTTCTTCAAAGTTCTAAAAATACGTTTGTGTTCATCACTGATTTTATTAAAGACTATTCTTGAATAAAAACGAAAAATTGCTAAATAAAATACAGCGTTTCGTCCATCAACAGTGGACATCTTCAGGTACTAATAGAGTACAGGAGAGGTTGTTGAAAACTTGAAAAGACCGGAAAGGTTTCCAAAAATTCAAATATATACCTACACGTTAAATGATTAAACATGGCGTCGGCACTTCGCGGAAATTCAATTATTAGGGTCGAGTGTTGGAACGTATCTCTCGCCATAAACGAGGGTTCACTAAATGTATATCTTATATCGCGTATGTACGTTGGTAGCGCAACTGCTGACTATACTTTGCGAACCGTTTACTTTTGGAAAAACTTAGTAACAGTGGGACAAGAGCTGCAATAGACATTTTCAGTTAGCTAGATGGTATATATTTTTGACGTCGAGCTTTCGATTCATCTTTGCGCAAAGTTTCAAAATATCGTAATACTGTAGTTTTTCCTGATGATGACTCAAGATGAATCGAGAGCTCGACGTCAAAAGTATATACCATCCAGCTAACTGAAAATGTCTTTATTGCAGCTCTCGTCCTACCGTTAACAATATGCTAGAGATATCGTATGGTATACCAGCAATAATGTGCAGCGCAAGAGTGAGCGCGACCTGCCCGAGTGCAGCTCCCAGGGGCTGGAGGCCTGTAACCTGCGCCACGAGCAGTTCTGGCGACCGGCGCTCGTGGAGAGACTCTGCAGGTGTCCCGGCCACACCGCCTGTCCCCTCAACCCTCAGCACCAGCCTAATGAGGACAGCCCGTCTTTGGTGAGTCTCGCACGTGGAGTGCACCCTCGCATTTGTAAATACCCTAGCGGCATTTGGGGCAGCCGCGGCGCCGCCCAGAAGCTCAATTGCGGTTTCTGCTTCTGCGGCGACCCTAATGGTTCGTGGAGACCTTTCACTCGGCTCTAAAAACTCTCATTACTTCATCTAAACACGCGCTATTTACTTGACTGACCACAAAATCAATCAAAAGGTTCCAGCGTTCTTTCCTCTTGTTGCAAGAAGCGCTCTCGCAACAGCGGGTCAATCACGTGTGTCCATCTTTCCGCACTAAAGTACGAGTCAGTCGATATAGAGGTCTCTATTCAGTTTCAAAACCGCTACACTTGATCTTATGTTGTGGCCTTCGAAACTACACGATTCTGTACGCTAGAGCACCATGTGGAACCAACTGCACCAACGATCAACGTGTTAGGCGAGAAATATAAATAAAACAAATTGTTGATCATCAGTGGGGTTAGAAAAACAAGTGCAGAGTAGACGGCAAGATTCTGACACAAGCTCAGGCGACTCAGAATAAATATAAATATCATACAACTAAACTATGATGGTAAGTGAGATCACAACGCAGTAAACTCACTCAACAATTTAAAATTTTTCATCAACTAACAAATGTTCACATACAGTACTGCCTACCGTGAGCTATGAGCATCATCTTACACGGCACCTCTCAGGAGAAATAGGATGGGCAATACGGTTATGTTGCATTAGATTCGCTCGTCTTATGTTATGAGGAGCAGCACCCCCAGGGGGTGGGGGGTTGTTGTACTGTAAGCTGCCTTAGCCATTAGCTAGACCTTCGGAATGGCAGTCTTTCGTGCCCTTCCTTCTGATTCCATACTTTTGCTAATCTTGCTTTTACTGTTCTGCCTCTTCTTTCCCGACATGCTGTTCCCATGCGCGTTGATCCTGTGTGGAAACACCTTCGTGCACGGGTTTCCTGTTTCTACCGGCACACTGCATGTCCCTTGTTCTTTCCCCTGTGACATGGTCTTCGTGCTGAAACAGAGGTTCCAAACACTGTGACTATAACTATAAATTATTAACTATATCATGGGGCAGGTGCCTGCAGTTCAAGTCAAGAAGTCCGTTGAGCAGCTTACGTCGATATACAGTACCTAGGTAGGTAAACATATACTTTAAGGCAATTACAACATAGCAAGTCAATAGCAGCCTCTCTGCCATTACTATCAAATGCCATATTGCCTTAGAACTGATCCACACCGACATTTGCAGGACGAGGGTACGCCTGCGCAGCGACTGCTGGAGCAGCACGTGAGCAACCGCGCAAAACTGCAGGTACGATACTGTATACTGGAGCTGTACCTATGCTATACGCTTATCTCGTACAAATAATCTCACGAAACAAAAAATTGCATAACGCATAAATAATTAAAAAAAAGACAAGACTGGCTCAATGAGTGACGTCTCGCACAAGGAGTCACCAGAAGGCAACAGGAGGACCCTTGTACAAAGGGCAAAGTGGCTTCGCTTAACGACGCTTGCGCAGCACAAGTAACGTTTGCTATCGGATGATGAGTGGGACATGATTTTCCGCCGTTATTATGGACAAGTACCGAGCAATTAGTGAAAACTTTAGCGAGTTAGTTGCAACCTTACTAAAATTTAAGGTACTTAGAAAAACAGAACACGACCCTGCACAAACACTTCGAGGACCTGCATTACCGTTTATTCGCAACATTTCTTCATTCCGCCACTGGTAATGTAGCGGGTCTCAGAAATGCGCAGTTATCGGCACCGGTCTCTGCCATCGTACTTGGGACCAAGTAAGTAGTAATAGGCATGAGGTAGCTATACCAGTAGGGTTACGTGTGCATCAATTCACAACGCATCGCGGCGCAGGCCAATGACAGTACGGTATTTTACCTAGGCCTTAATGCTGCGCAGTATTGACAGACCAGGATTGAAATTCCGCAGAGGCGAAAATGACTTCGCCGGAGGCGGGATGGTAAAAACCGCCGGAATGACTAGGAAGGGACCGGGGAAGGGGTAGCATAAAGAGCCCGGAGCCGGTGCCCCGATCAGTTTACATCGGAAGGATACCACAATTTTACCAACGCCACTACTGGCTACGAAATGAGGTGAAATCATCTGGATGAGACGAAAAGGGGATACCTACTCCTGCAGAGGGCCCCTCCGCGCCTCCCACAAAAGCAAACGGGAGAAGCTAAGAGTCCCGGTGATAGACTGCTTACTATCACCGATAGTCCAGCGGACGGGGCAGAACAAGATGTAGAGAATACCTAAGACTTACTCAATTTTGTAATGCAAGTTCAACAGTGTTGCGTCAAAATGCAACGACTCTAACGGTAAGGAATTCAAGTGTTTGTCCCTTGTCGCATGAAGCCCAGAGGCGGTAGTTCTGACAGTATTAGGGGTCACTAGAATACCTCGTTACGGAGTTGGGACAAAGTACGAGGCTGTTAGATAAGAAGATACGTTCACCCTCTAGTATTATGTTTCATACAATTTTAAGGCGCGTTCACTATTCAATGAGTAGCTACCTAATGACACGTCTTCGCATATCAATACGGTTTTCCTCAAGTTAATCCCAGTCAAAGCTTTTTCTAGCACAATGTGCCTCTCACATTAGAGACACCTCACCTTCAGTGGGACTTATCAGAAATCATACGCTCCAAGGATACAGTCCACCTTACATCAAAGTGAGGCCTGTCCATTACACCCGTTGAAATGCCACACGATGCATTTGCAGTTATCTTTAAGAACGTACAGGACGTTTGGTAGCTTCTATAGTTCCATCACGTTTAACTATTGACTTGAAGACGACCGAGATTTTAGTTTCGTTGCAGTTCTGCAATATACCGGCGGACACGGCGGCTGTGAGGGAGTGCAGGAACGGCCAACAGGGCCTGGAGATAACCTTACGGGAGCGCCACGCACCACCGACCTCCCGCCCCCAGCAGCAGCAGCAGCACAGCTCCAGACCTGCCATAATGACGGACACGCACACACGGCTGCTGTGCCGCTGTACGGTGCCCAAGTACTGGCGGCACCACCACACTACGCTCGAGCTGCAGCAGAAGCGGCCCGGGCAGCAGTCCAGTCGTCTACTCACCACTAATCACGCCTACGTCTGTCATAAGGTCAGCTATAATTATACTAGATATGTAGGCTTTACATTATGCTGTATTACAGCCTGTTGTAGCACAGCGGAAGCGACGCTGTACGGGCGACACTATGGGCTCTACTTTTATGAAATATCTATTGAAAGGGCTCAGTGCCCGCCTATTGTCGCGTAACGTGCAACACTGCGGGCTGTGGTTCAAGCAAAATCTTTAGTTTGTACAGAAAAAATACAGACACGCACAGGTGCGGCAAAATAGGACACTCTTCCTGAAAACCTTCCGAGCATGGGAATTATTCCCTAACAAATGCTATAACTGGTGGCGCGAGCAATCTTAAACAAGTGAGACGAGACCGTCGCTAGAGCAACTGCGGGGATATTAAGGCAACTTGAGCGTAAGCGAGAGAATGAGGAACTGGAGCGGCGTATTTCGTTACGAACTAACGGCTCGACTCTTGTGCAGCTGCCCAGGTGCTCAACGAACGACACGTGCAGTGCAGTACGGCCGGACACGCACGAAAGTTACTACACGTGCTCGTGTCCACCGAACCACCTGTGCCTCGTGCCCAGCGGAACCCCAGCTGGACGCACCACCACCTACACCTACCCCCACCACGAGGGCCCCACCAAAGCTGGCGTGTGTGTGCCGCACTACCCACCTCCTCCTCCCCGCAACTACGGCCGCTGAGCGCTGTAATGATTTTCCTTAACCAACTCAAGTTGTTTTGTTATAGGTTATTGAATGAGGTCGTAGGGAATACAGATTTTTCTGCATGAATAAGTACGTTTTATAAAGCGTGTCTAGTATTAAAATACTTAATCTAGCTTTCTGATGAGTGGCTACAGCTCACTGTTCCCGTAACACATTTGGAATTGAAGCCCTAATCAGGGAATGCCATTTGAAAGAAATGTTATATATGTTTTCTTAATAAATATTTACGGAGGAAAATCATCTATAGCTGCTAAGGAACTTTGCGCAGCGATACAGTTTTACCGCAAGTAGAACGGCACACAAATAATTTACCCCGCCAATAGGCGTTAAGTCAGCTGTTAATGGTTTTTTGCGGGATTTCCTTTAGCTGCGTTTTAGGCTTCCTGGTGTTGCAAGATGCTTCATTTGGGTTGTATTACCTATCCGTGGGAGCTCAGGCGTGAAGTTTTAATAATAATAAGGGAATGTTGGAAGTGACTCTTCGTGATTACGACAAGCACTAGAATTTTACAGTGACAATTTGATAACATTGACTGAGACGATTAACACCAGATTAAAGAGAATTGGCATAACAGATGACTGCTCAAATGACACGGTAATTGAACTAAATAATTATGTTTTGTAAAAAGCGAAACGCTAACGAACTTGATAAACATAACAAAATGGCGTCAATAACACACGGAAAAAGGCGGATGAAATTTATTAAGCATGACACCAATAAACTGAACAGGCCGACCGTGATCCGCAGCAGCTATGATGTTGCCTTCTTTCTATTCTAGTCGGGCTCTAGCGGCAGCGCGCGTCACTTCACTATGCTGTGGATCTAGGTAGCTACGATAATGAAATACTTTAAAATGTGATACAGCACCATCACGCAGATATTTGCTCGCACCTAACACCTTCAGAGAGGTTGCATGCTGTAACTGATCCGACAATAGTGGCACTACTGCTTCTGAGTGTCTCATATCGGACCTCTTAACTAAATAACCCGTGAATATACTTCCAGCAGATGTCTAGTGTATGGAAATCCTTACTTTCAAACACTCGACGATTTCTAAAAAAAAATCTATTTCGTTAAAGGTTTAACCAGGGCAGTAGAGACGGATGGACGAAGTCCGTTTACGACTCCTGGGTCTCCCAAAAAGTCTCACGACTCCTTGCTCCTCCAACTCAGCAGCCCTATAATTTTTCCTTGCTCCTCCGACTCAGAAGCCCTGTAATTTGACCATTAATACAAGTACTAAGTAAATCTATGGGAAACTAAGATTTTATATGGTCGTATTAAAAAGAGTTGCCCAGCCCATTCTTTTCTTTTCCTACACGGATGCGCTGAGTTAACTCAGACATTTCGAATTCCGGGTTTCAGGACTTGGAAGAAATTGGTGGTTTCAAGTCTGACCTCATTTTCTTAAGCGGTTGAAGGTTTTTGCTTGAGAGGAAGCAAAGTTAAAGACACCTGCAAATTCTAGGATCCCAAGAGTCAGTTAAGTCAAGACTTTCTAGTTAGTTAATTATAGTCAAAAAGTTTAAGCCTCCGTTTCCGAGCGGAACGATGTGACAGAGCAGAGAACAAGGGACATAAGAGTATGTCGATAGAAACTGGGAACCCATGCATGACAGTGTTCCCACACAGGATCAACGCGCATGGGAACAGCAAGTCGGGAAAGGAGAGAATAAAGCATGAGCAAGTAGTATGAAAATGAAAGGAAGCAAAGCGGGCACAAAAGACAAACGTCCATCAGGCCTGGCGAATAGCTTAGGTAGCTAACCTACACGAGCCCCCTTGGGTCGCCAAGCCCCATAGCATAGGATGGGCGAACGTAACTAACTTGACCCTATGGTCCATCCTATGCCCCCTGCGGGGAGTCCAGACTTTCTACCATCCAACATTGCAACCTTAGCTGGCCACGGGGAAGCTGCGCACTACTGGACTGAGCTCCTCCTACGAAGTGTAGAGAATACTAGAGGTGCTCACCTGTGCAGACTGAGTGGCCAACAGAGCAACCTTGGGCAGCAGCGTCTCCTGGAAGTTGGCGGGCCACAGCACCTCCGACACCAGGCCCAGCTGCACACCCTCGCTGGCGCTGAATTTGTGGCCCATGAACAGCCGCGTCGACTGTAGGCGGTGAACACGTGCATGTCTCAATCAATTTAAATATATGTATTTTAGATCCACAACTATATCTGCGTCTCAGACAACACGACCGGATGTTGTTCGATGAGTTGGGGTTAACGTTTATAGCTCTATGCTGGGTAGCTATAGATCGACGTTCACAAACGTATATTTTATATATAGGTAGTAGTAGTAGTAGAAATTTTACTAGCGCTTATTTTATATATAATGCGAAACAGAGTAATACTACACGTAAACAAAATAATTGACCTAGTCATTGATACTTTCGTTTGTCATAACATAGACCGCAACAGTATTCGACTCTTAGGTCCAAGTGGCCTCCGACGCTGGCGGCCAAAATGGGAAAAATGGGATTTTCTCAAGAGCTATTATGAAAATATCCAGACACGGTCATGCAGGCAAGCGCCCAAGTGCGTCCTCGCCGTATCCAAGATCCCTTCTTCACAAGAAAAATGTTGGGTGCCTTGGAATTAAAAATCCCATTTTTCCGTTGCCGACTTTTGGCCGCCAGCGTCAGACCTAAGAGTCAAGTACTGTTGCGGTCTATGGTCATAACGTTAAACGAGCCGTGAACACGCAGCAATGGAAACGCTGACCGCACGTTTGTGCTGGGCACATGTAATGCATGGCATGAATGGATTCAATATACTCGATACAATAATTGTGACCTTGAGTCTCTTCAAGAAGTAAGTTCCTCACGATTTCAAAAATTATTACATTGATATTCCAAGTGTGCGCCAGCCTACCCACAAAGCACTTAGTCGCTAATATAAAGCTATATGCCGCGAAAATATGTACACGAGGAATACTTGCAGAGCGGGCAATGGCTCTCGGATGCGGTACGGTAATTTTAAAAAGAAAGCAACACTCACTCTGAACAAGCGTAGGAAAAAATGTGGCTGGAAACTAAGACCAATGGAAGAACTAAAGTAGTAGGTCAAACAACAGCATTATGCTGGAGGTAAAACTCCTCAAAACAAAGGATGAACAATTCTACCTCCACGGTTTGCCCTATGTCCTTTAAAATACAGAAGCAATCACTGGGATCTACCATAAAGAAATCAATCATGATGACCGCGAGGGTTGAGGCTAATCCTTCAGTTCCACGGCGTACCTGTAGCTTGCCCAGCAGCGTCGGGAAGGTGTAGGTGGCGCCGCCCTCAGGCACCTGGCCCAGTTTGCCGTACGGTAGGTAGAACTCAGCGCTGTCGCTGGCAAAGACCATATCGAAGAGAGGCAGCATGGCCACACCAAGCCCCATGGCATTGCCATTGACGCCTGCAACGATGGGCTTTGGGAACTGAACGAGCATGCGCAGGAACTCCCTGCAAGCGAAAATTCAATGTGTGTTAGGAGGTTAGAGACAAAACGCACGAATTTCACAGTAGATCATAATGCTTTATACTATTACCATGTCGCTAACAGACACTAGCTCAAGCTTGCCACGGAGCTTTAAAGCTGACCAAGAAGAAAAGTACAAACTCAACTTGGATAAAAAACAAATGCACGGACAATAAGTAACCGCTGACGGGAACAAGCAGAGAAACTCTGGGGCAGAAGTGGAAAAACAAGGGGAAAAGCATCAACGCGACTATGATAAATGCGAGAGACAAAAGTGGGGAAGAGATAAAAAAAAAACTGCAAACGCATCAGCTACCGTACTCGAGGCAGAAACGCATATGAAGAGATTGCAGTATTACAGAGCCCCTCTTTACTTTTTTGGGTTATAACTCAATTATTTTGGTCAACAGAGCCGCTACACGGCTTTCCTTTTTATTATGTTCACATCCTCGCAAGCCAAAAGGCTCAAGAAATGATAAAAGGCAATACCGACACATAAACACGCTGACCGAAAGTCCAAGAACCGCTAACAGTATTGCGGTGACAATGCGTACTACACAAAACGTATATACATCGCGGCCACGGTGCTTCAAACAAGGATTCTGCCATTTGCTTCTAAAAGAATGTTCCTGAAAACTATGTTTTATAGTCAGCATTGAGTTAACCCCATTACATCCCAACGCAATACATATCTCATGAACGACTTTCTAAAAATTTTAAACTTTCTGGGAAGATAAATCTCCAAATAATTTGTACAGCTGACTTTAGCAGAAGAGCCTGGAGTCGCTCTTCTTCAAGGTTTATTAACAATCTTCGAGACTGAAAATATCTAAACAGTATAAATAGCTATTAAATTATGATAAACTAATGCAGCCGAACCAGTCTAAAACCCTGTTTTAAATATTTCTTCTACTAATTTTACATTCATTGCTGTAGCACGAATTTTGCCTAAGCTATGCAACCTTAAAGAATTGAATGGAATTTCCCAAATTGTAAACTGATACAAGAAAAAAAAAACTCAGTGCTATCACGGAAGGCAAAACGAAAGTCAATTTATCACAAACGAAGTTATTTTTCCATACGTCAGTTAGCTAACTTTCTAAAGTGATACTTCATTTGCCATGAAATGTTTCGTCTGTCATTAACGACGAATTAAAATCAATACGGGGTCCAACTCCAACTTCGGTCCCGGTCAGTTACGAATGACCGACCCGGGCCAAATACCTGCCACGGTGCTGGCTACAAACTATCCAATGTACATTGAAGGCAGCGCATACTATTACCTAGCAGAGGCCAAGCAACGGGCCGCAATGCAGTGTAGTTTGTAATGTTGGTATTACCAGACATTTGAATTCAACCCTTAAATGCCTGATTTAATCATAGCACACCCGTAGAAATAACACTATTGGTATATGTTGCATATATGGCACGCTATGCATTTAAGGGTTAATCTAACGCTAGCAATATGGTATGCCTCCTGTACCATGTCCCTAAGTGTACCAAATAAATCCTATTTATTTTAAAGACCCACGGAACAGAAGTACAAACAAAACAAAAGGTTAAACAAGCATGGGGTGACTCACTTGATGGCTCTGGCGAGGTTATGCGCGTGGTTGCTGCGGGTGTCGGCATTGGCGTGGTGGAGAGAGGTGAGGTCCACACCCTGACACCAGCTGGAGCCGTTGGAGGTGAGCAGAACCAGACGGGCCGAGGTGTCGCCACGCAGCGTACTGAGGGCGTCACACAGTTCCCGCAGCACCTGTTGCCAAACGCATGCAGGACGTTGCGTCAGTAGTTAGACACTGCCTATTTTACATTCGATCTAATCTCTAGGAATTTATAATTGACATTCTTTAAACTTATTTCGTGCACGCCCGTAGGCGCACCACACCTGCGGCACTGCAACAACTAAACGTAGACGCAAATAAAAAAAAAAGATAACATGAACGTACAGCGAAAAAAAGACTACGTGTACATTTCCAGTAGCACTATTCCTACAACACAGGCACAATAGTTCACGAGAGAAAATTTTTACAATTGCAGGACAACAGGAGTAAATTGAAAAAATTGTACGCGGCACCTGCATCTGAACGTACCAATAAATAAACACGACGAAGAATAGTAAAACTTTTCGGTGATGGCTTGGGTTAACCCATTCCCAACAAAGAACACGGCTCTGCATGAGGCAACTTTTCGAATCCGCCATTGTTTGGAAAAAAGACGTTTAGGCAGACGGTACGGGGTAAAGAATTTCAAAGAAGGCCTGTGGTTGTAACCGTATAACTGTCTCACTCTTCACTTGGCAGAACAAATGTATGCCGTTTCAAACATCGACTAAATGTAGAGAATTCGTGGTCTATTCGGCCAATTCTTGAATTTCTTGCAACATCACGCGAACTCACAGTCCCAGACATTGCGCTGTCCAATTTTCTCGAGTGTGAGTGTGTACACACGGTAGGATTTAAAATAAAACATGGGCACACGATGTAACCATCAATGGGAACACACAAGGAAGGCTGCTTCGAGCGTCATCAGTCAAATAATGTTAACTTAATAAAATTCTTTTGAGTTGTAGACAAGACAGTCAGCAACGCAAAATTTTCATTAGCCCCAGCAAAAACCTTTTCTTTTCCGTCAACTCAATGCAAGAATTACAATCAATACGTCCACTACGCTCTACATTATCATTGAGCTGAATAGCCATGCACCCCACTGAGCAACTGAATATCTCACTCAAGTCGAGGTCATCCAAGTCATGACTGAAAATCGAAAACGAATCAACTCTACGGGAAATCACCCTTACATTACATTATCTTTGCAGAAATTAAGTAAGACGCGCGTGTTGCAACAAACCCTGTAAATAAATAATGATGATGATGATGATTATTCAAGTTTCATTCTTCACATGGCAGCCATAGTTAGTAACGGCAAAGATGTCTGAACGGTATATGGAGTATATAAGTAATATTGTGAAACCAGGGATATCACAAAATTCTCGAAACTCCAGGGACTCCACACAATTGAACGAGATGCGTTCATTCGATGAACTGCGTTAGGTATTAACGAAGTACGCAACGTTGGACCAACGTAGGTTAGGTAAGAACCCGTTTGCCTAAATCAGAGAAAAAAGAACGACTCGACCAAACAGCTGAAATTAGGTGACTTGGCGAGAACTCTGGCTTCACAATGGTGCTGTAACCCTGTTGATGCGACGAAGTCACACAGCGAGAACATTGAGAATAATTCTCCGTAACGTCAAGCGTCCGACTACATAGCTAAATATCAGGCACTGCTCTTCCTGCAAGAGACCAAATATTGATTTGGCGCTTAAAGCCCGCTGCAGAGAGCAGACAATAGTCTCCACTTGGTGCTGTGTTTACATTACAAAAAGTGCACAGCTCTCCCAGTTGTCCTTCACTGAAAATTGTAAAACACACCAGCAACTACAGACTATTGTGACACTCACTAAGCCAGCTCATACGACGGGTAACATTTTATCCATGCTAAGGCACAGTTGTCTTCCCATGGATAAAGCGAAAGACTGGAACTGTGTGAGGTGAAAACGAAGGACAAACAACTAGCTATAGACTACAGCGGGCTTCAGGGCTAAAGTGTGGCGCACAAAACCCACGATACGCACCCTTGAGTTGAGTGAGTTCTTGATCTTGGTGGTCTGCGGGGCCATAATAATATGAACGAAGTTGTTCATGCGCCTGAGAACAATATCTCTGTAATTGACGGCGGAGCTGTCGTTGGTCTGCCTCACGCTGCTGCGCTGGCTCTGTCGTAGCCCACTGGCCGCTGCAGGGTTGCCCCCGTCCACCGTCATAAGCCCCTTCATGCCCCTGAGGGGGGGCACCGTGCCCTCCGGCACTGCGTGCGGCACGAACGCTACTCCTGATGTGGGCACCACACCNATTCTCCTTTCATTTAATTCTTTTTGTATTCTTACAGATTTTCATGCTGATGATGGGCAATACTTAGGCCCGAAACGTTCATTTATGTGCATTTTATTCAAATATGATTTTAAGATTCGCTTTGGCGCTTTTATTTATTCTGAAA
Organism: Parhyale hawaiensis; assembly: GCA_001587735.2. Taxonomy (NCBI): domain Eukaryota; kingdom Metazoa; phylum Arthropoda; class Malacostraca; order Amphipoda; family Hyalidae; genus Parhyale; species Parhyale hawaiensis. The sequence goes on along the minus strand of LQNS02278175.1, from coordinate 4,656,255 downwards.
TAATGACGATTATTCAACTTTCATTCTTCGCATGGCAGCCATAGTTAGTAACGGCAAAGATGTCTGAACGGTATATGGAGTATATAAGTAATATTGTGAAACCAGGGATAACACATAATTCTCGAAACTCCAGGGACTCCACACAACTGAACGAGATGCGTTCATTCGATAAACTGCGTAGGTATTAACGAAGTACGCAACGTTGGACTAACGTAGGTTAGGTAAGAACTCGTTTGCCTAAATCAGAGAAAAAAGAACGACTCGACAAAATAGCTGAAATTCGAGGACTTTGCAATAACTCTGGCATTCACAATGGTAGGGTAACATGTCTAGTACCCGTCCACCATGCTAGTAGCCGTCCACTTGGCTTTAAAAACTTCCTTTGTGAAAACTAGCAGTACTAGAAAGCCGTACACGTACATAGGCTCAAACTGTAGGCTAAGTAGTACCGTACAGTTTAAACCTATGTAGGTACGGCTCTCTAGTACTGCTAGTTTTCACACAGGAAGTTTTTAAAGCCAAGTGGACGGCTACTAGCATGGTGGACGGGTACTATACATGTTACCCTACAGTTACCCTGTTGATGCGACGAAGTCACAGAGCGATAATATCGAGAATCATCCCCCCCGTAATGTCAAGCGTCCGACTACATAGCTAAATATCAGGCACTGCTCTTCCTGCAAGAGACCAAATATTGATTTGGCGCTTAAAGCCCACTGCAGAGAGCAGACAATAGTCTCCATTTGGTGCTGTGTTTACATTACAAAAAGTGAACAGCTCTCCAAGCTGTCCTTCACTGAAAATTGTAAAACACACCAGCAACTACAGACTATTGTGACATTCAGTAAGCCAGCTCATACGACGGGTAACATTTTATCCATGCTAAGGCACAGTTGTCTTCCCATAGATATAACGAAAGACTGGAACTGTGTGAGGTGAAAACGAAGGACAAACAACTAGCTACAGACTACAGCGGGCTTCAGAGCTAAAGTGTGACGCACAGAACACACGATACGCACCCTTGAGTTGAGCGAGTTCTTGATCTTGGTGGTCTGCGGGGCCATAATAATATGGACGAAGTTGTTCATGCGCCTAAGAACAATATCTCTGTAATTGACGGCGGAGCTGTCGTTGGTCTGCCTCACGCTGCTGCGCTGGCTCTGTCGCAGCCCACTGGCCGCTGCAGGGTTGCCCCCGTCCACCGTCATAAGCCCCTTCATGCCCCTGAGGGGGGGCACCGTGCCCTCCGGCACTGCGTGCGGCACGAACGCTACTCCTGATGTGG
>LQNS02278175.1:4644645-4654948 GCA_001587735.2 Parhyale hawaiensis | reverse complement strand
GCCCACTGGCCGCTGCAGGGTTGCCCCCGTCCACCGTCATAAGCCCCTTCATGCCCCTGAGGGGGGGCACCGTGCCCTCCGGCACTGCGTGCGGCACGAACGCTACTCCTGATGTGGGCACCACACCAATGCTGTCCTCCATACTTCGCACCAGCGAGTCCAGGCCTTTAGTAACGAACGCAACCGATTATACATTAATATACATCAATGTAATTATGTATTGCTTTATATGTACGCTATTCATTCAAGGACCACAATGTGTGTAGATTGCGAAAAAAAAAAATGTCGCTGGGGCACTGTTATCCCCGGCTGTTACGTAGCTAATTATTACTTCAAACCTAGGCTACATTTTTATGTATTCTAGTAATGCATAAAAGTACTTGAGTGCCTAAAGATGCAATCGTACATTTCAAAACTTTGGAAGCTCAATAGCATAGGCTACAAGAATTCTTATGAAAATGTTTGTAGGTTCATAGCTGACTAGTAACGCGTGACAAGATGGAGTCGTCTCTGTTCAGACCTCCCTTGACGCTCAAGATGGCATACTTCAGTCCTTCAGTCCTCAGTCCTTAAATTTTTTGTAAAAAGTAACTCTCCTTTAACAGGGTGGGACAACCCATGATCTTCGAGTATATATCTAGAAAATCAAGAAGCCTGTAAATGTCACCTGTGCTACGGGTTGATGCAAGCTATGTACTTACCGGCTCTGGTGGGACTGACTGGGAGGTCCGCTTGACGTATTCTGGCCGAGGCAAAATCTCTTGGTCGGTCAGCCACTCGACCGCTGGCAGATGATGCAGCAGCAGCCGCCACTGCAGTGCTGGGTCCACTCGCAGCATTAACACCTACGGTAACCATCCCTGCTCCCGAACAGGTACCATTGACGAGTTTGGCGGAGCCAACAGAAGTACTCCTCGATGACGTGGCATTCGAAGAAGGCACGGTCGTAACTCTTGGATCTAGTCTAACCGTATCAATAGGTTTCTGTTTGTTCTGATGCTGCTGCTGTTGGTGAATTCGGTCATCAACAGATCCCTTCTTAGGAGCAGGAATCTCCATCTCGATATCAATTTCGATATCAGGTGTGGAAGACGGAGAAGATGTCTTCCCAGGCTGGGTTTTATGCTTCTGTGGGCGGCCAGGCTTGCGCTTGAATACCACGGAAGCAGCAGCAGTAGCAGCGTCAGCAGCTGCATCAGGACCATTAGGCAGAGCAGCACGGACGGTGGCATCAGCGGGCAAGGATTTTCTGCTTTCTTCCACTGCCACAATACCTGAAGGCAGATCATCCTGGACAGGGGTACTCCGTCTTGAGTTACTACTACAACTCGTCAAAAGATTAAGTGTACCCTCGTCCAGGTACAAATTATCAACCTCATTGTGTTTTCTTTTACGCTTGCCTGTGCCGGTGGTATAAAAGGATTCTACATCAGGTTCAGGGGATATAGCCATGGAATGTTCAGGAGGACGCTTCGGTCGCAATTTGTGAGCAACTGTCGCGTCTGTTGATGAGGAATGAACTCCGTCTGATACGGCGCTGTCAGTTTCGATGCTCTTAAGCATATTTTGCACACCCTCGTCTTTGAAAAGTTGCTTTAAATACCGCGGAGCCCGCGACACTTTCTTTGGATCTGCCGATTTAGCAGTTTTATTTGTACTCTTATCTACAATTGCACTCTCAGATACATCTGATTTTTCAGAGACAAGCTCTTTATCGTTTTTGTTAATTACCTCAGATTCCTTTCTGTTATTATTATCACATTCAGAGCCTGTTGGAGACTTTGTACGTAGAATAATTTCAGTTTCAGGAGAATTGCGAGAAGCAGCGTCAGAGCTTTTGGCGTCGACAGTACTATTAGGAGACTTTCGCTTTGGACTAGATATTCTGGTAGGCCCATTACTAGACTCAAAGACAGATTTGTCACAAGAGAACCCATTCTGGAGTGGACTTTGAGCAGACGGACTTCTGGGTGAGGTCCGGCTGACCGAACTCGGTGACATCTTTACCGCGGCAGAAGTAGGGTTGCTATTGATATTCGACTCGTTGGCCGATGTATTTCCGTTTGCACTACTTGGAGGGGTGACTGTTTCAGCACTTCTATGAGGACTAGTTCTGATCAATTTAACAGGGGATACATTTCTTTTCCGGAGGGAAGTCGGCGATTCTGGAGTTACTGGGCTCTTTGGAGGTTTGTTCGATACATCAACATCGCCGTTTTGCAAAGCATGGGATCCAGATGCGGGATCTGTAGCATTTACCGGAGGATCACCAGATAAGTGCAACACTGACCTAGTATTGGCAGTAAGCCTGGTCTCCGCTGGTTCTTTAGGAGAAGAGCGGGTCTGGATGACAGGTGGAACATTTGCATCAACAGAACCGACAGTAGGTACAATAGAACCAGGTGTCAAATCAGTGGTAGTTGACGTTGCTGAATCGCCAGCAACAGTGGTAGGCGCTACTATATCAGGAACTTGATTGCTTGTGGTAGCATTGGTATCCACCACAGGAATAACTGGTTGAGCTTCGGAGCCATCAGCGCTCGAAGAACCTGAATCACCAGCTGCAGAAGCAGTGACATTTTTGGGTGGCGAAGGAGGTTTCCGTTTGCGGCCGCCAGGACCAGAAGTTGTTTTCGGAACTGCAGCTACAGGCTGCTGGGGTTCTCCATTCATAGAATTGTGAACCTCGGCAACAACAGTGGAAGTTTTGCGGCTGTACTTGGGAGGAGGTGAAGATGAGTTGGATTCGTGTTTGCGTTTCCATCCCCGAAGACGACCTCTTTTAGTAGCACCTGCTTCAGTGGTTGACTCAGAGGAATCACTTTCGACAGTATCAGGACTTGCCTGTTTGTCGGAATTGGAATCTTTCGATACCACTGACTCTGACACCTTATTAGTGTTGCTCTTCGAAGTTTTCCCACTCGGTTTTCGCTTGGCTGGCGCAACAGACGTCGACGAATCTTGACCGCCATTCACTGCTATCGGAGCAATTTTCTTCTTTTTCTTGGCATCTATTAACATGAGAGTCTTTGGAAGAGTTTTTCTCTCTGCAGCGGATGTCCTCGCGAGCATTCTGGCTGTGGCGGCAATCAAGGGACACTTGGGTGGGGCATTCGTGGATGGTACAAGCAAAGAAGTTCCACCATTTGAATTAACTACATCTGTATCGGGCTGATCGGACTCTGTTTCCGCGTTGCGTTCCTCCGCATCATCTGAACCTTCTCCGTCGGGTTTACGCACCTCACGGAGTCCCCTAGTTTTCTCCTTTATAAAAAAATTATTAATAGCCAAAGCAGACGTCTTTTTCAAACCTGGGTTACCGCCTACGTTCTTCGCACGTGCTGCTTTGCTCCGAACACTTTTTACTGACGCAACACTCTCTTTTTCTTGTGATAGAGCTTTCGACTGCAATTTTCGAGGCGGTCTGCCAACTTTTTTCTTTCCTACCGGCAACGACAAAGCATTGGCGGACTTGGTTTTCTTCTTTTTGGCAGTGGTCGTGACTGCAACTTCATTTGTTTCACCCTCGACCTCGATGGTGTTGCTAAGCTTGGCCGAATCGACGTGTGTTTCTTTAGTGGTGTCCTGCAAGAATTGCAGCTTCATTGTTTCTAAAACATTGGAAGGTTCTACAGAACCCACCAAGGGTTCCGATACTTCGATCTTCATAACTGTGTTATCAGGAGTGTGTGGATATTTAAGGGGAGTAACGTTGTTGTTATCAGGAGGTGTTGTGTCATGTAAATCGACCGGGTCTGTTTTGGTAACAGCCCCTCGTATTTTGGTAGGGGAACCAGGACTGGTAGAATTTTCGATGTTCTCTTTCTTGTGTCGACCGCCTCCGGAACGACGCTTGCGACCAGTGCCCCCACTGCCGGGACTGACTGAATTGTTGCCCAGCGAGACGCCGAGCTCTTCCTGTTTCTTGCGATGCTCGATCCAGCGAGTCTTGCGACCATCGACTTTGTTTTGCTCACGGAATTTAATGGCGATGTCGAGTTCCTGCAACTGTGTAAGGATGGTGACACCGAGTACCTTTTCTTGCTCCGAATTGGCTGCCCCGGCGAGGTGGCCTGGCACTGGAGAGGAGGAGGAGGGGGAAGGTGAGGCAAGAGCTGCAGCAGCGCTGGCGCCGTCTGCAAGTGAGGGAGACGTGGGAATACCCAAAGGGCTCGTCAGTGAGGACTGGTGGGAGATGGGAGAAGAATCGCTCCCACCACTTAGGGTGGACGGCGTGCTGGGGTGCATAGAGGAGGCTGGAGTGGCGACATCAGGAGTGGCAGGCAAGGGCATGCCAGCAGTTGCTGCTGCCATCATGCGGTCAGTAGCAGCAACAAACGTGTACACTCTCTCTCTCAGATCTCTCTACTTACGTGTCACACTAACACAACAAGTGCCTGTGTCACAAACAGGACTAACGTACGTACTCCTACTGCACAACCACCTGCAAGCAACAACCGTAAATTCAATTACAAACTAAACAAAAAGGAAACAAAGCAAACTAAACAAAAGAATCAACGGGTAAAATTAAAAATTGGTGCCAGTGTCAAACCACAGCGTTTGTTTACAAACCGCGCTGTAGAAGCAGTAGGTAGTAAAGGGGTTTTGTTTTTGTATTACACTAGCTACACAATCATTAAAACACAACACGAAGTGTAACTTTTTTTTTTAAGACAGCTGTTGACGAGCAAATTCTAATGCAATTTACGGATACGAGAAAAATTAGACCAGTAAAACACCCATGTGCTAGTACATACGTTCGGATAATAAGTGCATTAGCTGACGTAGCTACATAAAGTGAAGTGCATAAGCTTAACTGCAGGCAAGATATGCAGTGAAGTACATAAGCTCAACTATATGCAGTAAAGTGCATAAGTACGATTCGGTTTAAGCGGTGATGAGCAATAGTGCTGCGCCAGGTAAGTCGCTGGATCCACTACAGCATAGCTAGTTCAGGATCAAGACACAACATACCGGCGACATAGATTGATGTGGCGAAGGCAACCCTATTAGGTGCGACTCGTCCAGAACTTCAGACAGGAACATAGGTTTCGCTACTTGGTAGAGTGTTGCGGGTGTTAGCAGCAGCCCACTGAAACTTGAGTAGCATAGTAGAACTTCATTTTACGTAGGATAAAATTTTTAAACTTCTCAGGGGTAACAGACTTGGTTTCACCGCCTGAAATCAGGTTAAAGAAAAGTGGAGACAGCAAGTTCATCCGTCAAAAGTTTCTGTTAAGTCGAGCCTTGCAGGCTTAGCTTCGTACGGCACGGACGAGTCCAGCGATGAAACTTTTTTTGACGTGTAATCACAATCTTAAAAATTTTCCCCAGTCCTCCACAAAGAGAAACTACGCAAAAGAGTAGCAAAGACTTCTTCCTCTACGCTCTAAAAAAAGTAATTAACACGGGCAGAGAAGTGGTAACTTTCATTCATACTACGGGAGAAGTAGCTACTTCCCGAATGTGTCACTTTAAAGCTCCTCTCGTCGCTAAAAGCTGTTTCATCAGATGAGGGCAGACATGTATGAAAGGGATATCCACGCTACCGTGTATAGAAAATATCACATATAAAAGCGGCATGAAGACAGCAGCTATCGCATAAACTGATGGGTAGGAGGACGCAAGAGAAAAAGGACGAGTGGGCGCGGAATGAGATTTCGAAAAGCATCACATCATAAATTTTACAGCAAATTCGCCGACTTAAGCCATTAAGGATACTACAATCATCAATATTAAGCTCAAAAGTATAACCACCGGCAGAACTGAAGATATGCGCTACGGATATCGCTCCTATTATAATTGTCATCCATGTCGTTCCTAAGACCCCACAAACAACTATGCCACCCTGAAGACAAAGAATATGCTTTAATTTTTCTTGATAAACTTCCTAATGGACTATGGACCCCTAGATCCACTGGTTGAGAGCCCACCGGAACACCATTGCTTCCCAGTCGACATATAAAAAGAGAGTATTGTGACGGCACCTGTCGCAGATGTCATGTATCCATACGCTGAAAATAATATCATTGCTAAGGAAAGTTCAAGCAAACAAGTTCCATAAAAAGAATTAGTAACGAAATGACACAGCCTCAGTAAGAGAGTTTCAATCCTCCCCAGTAGCTGCAAATGCTGTTTCAGAGAGGTGAACCAAGGAACACGTAGTGTGCCGAGTGTTCACTAGCTGTAGCAACGAATGAGCACAGCATATCGGGAAAACGAGCGAAACCAGGATTGTCAGCAGAAAAAACGAAGCACAATGGGCTCGAAAGAATGGTATTAAAAAGGCCAAACTGAGGCTAAGGTATTGTGCGCGACAAACTCGACTGCACACGGGGTCATGGATCTAAACAATAACTAAAGCACTGTGAGAACGCATACCTCCGCCAAGCGAGGCAACGGTACCGAAAAATTCAATCTGGCTTCAAAACCATGATTTTCTTTGCATCAACTCCAAAATCAACCCATTTTTGCCCTTTGATGGTATTTACAGCTTAAGCAATTTTCGTGAAGATTCGTTCATAACTTTTTGAGTTATGCTGCTAACAAACATGAGTCAAACATACAAACGAACAAACCAATCTGCAGTAACATTTAATATCTAGTCTTTCAACATTACTAACAACTCCTATAAATTAGAAAAAGATCCATTAATAATTTTTCGAGTTCTTGTGCTAACAAGCATAAAATTAAAAAGTGACTAATGAACGAACATACAGATCACTCAAAAAATTTGGTCATTAACTCTTCGTAATAGCCTATACCTAACAACTAGCTAATGTAAATTTCATCAAAATCCGTAAATAAGTTTTTGAGTTATGGCATTGAGAAAAATGAGACAAACAAAGAGACGGATGGACGGATCTTCACCAAAAGTTAATCATCTATTCCTCCAAACACGCCTAACAATCCCTGTAAATTTCGTCAAAGTCTGACCAAACTTTTTAGTTATCTTGATCAAAGACATACCAACAGATTCACAGACAGATAAATCGGCCGAAAACATCACCTCCTTGGCGGAGGTAAGAAATAGAAAGTACGGGCCAGACACTGCGAAGTCGTGCCTATTCCTATACCGGTATGCTCAGTGATGTTTCCCAGGTAGAAGTGTTACACGCTACAACAACAACCAACGTGAACGAGTGCGTTCTCTCAACTTCTCTGTACACTTTGGCTTAGATTTTTGAACACCGACATAGTGCTTGCCATTGTCTACCCTTTACTGTACGTTATCTACATACAGGGATCCATTGCTGTCACGTCTTCTTGGGAGAATTTTGGGTGCCTCTAATTGTTGTTATTGTTATTAACTATGATTTATCTCGGCCTGTCTAGCTACAGCTACGGGAAGTGGAAAAAAAGACACGCATCATAATAATGTGGAATCGTACGCAAGATGCGCGATAAAGAATGCGAAGGCTATAAACCCCAGTGCAGACGAGGCAAACAAATTTTTTGGCAAGTGGCATTTGGCCAGCAGGTGCTCTATTACAGTATTGTCCAAACTGGGGTCCGCAAGATAGTTCATGAGAGTATGTAAAACACACGCACAACCGAAGCATACCATGTTTCAAGCATTTTGTAATTAAATCGCTTTTATTCGTGTAACGAATATGAATTTACTAACCAACATTCCTGTTATGCAGTCTTTTCATAATTAATGAGCTAGTTGCATGGTTATTCTAAATAAAACCAGAGTTTAGTCAGCCACGCTGAGCGCGGGGGGGGGGGGTACGCTACAGCAGGATAAGGCAATAAAGGATACAATTAGCGAGAACGTCTGGACAACGCTGCTCTATTGGACCGAGCGAAAAAGTTACCTAAAGAGAAGAACGAATCGAGCGAAATGGGTCAAGGTGACACATTTTCATTGCGTTCGAGCATTTCAAGGCAACTTGCAGTCAGTCCAGGTGTCCCTGTTAGCTGTTCACTACTGCAGTAGGTATGGAACGCCTGCGCATTTCATAAAACAGTTGTACTCTAAATGGCTGAGATTCCATGTGAACCGTCATGAGTACGAAAGAAACGACGATGGTAGCCAGCAAAAAGCGTCGAGTTTCGTTTGTTAGTTTCAAAGTCAATATTTTCCATTTCTATCGCAACATGTGATGACAAGTTCATTCTGAAGCATCGCAACTGCAACAACCTTCCCCCGCTACGTGTGCATTGAAATGATGTCAAGCTTGACGATCCGACAATTTTTTCTCGTGAAATGAGCGAATATGTCGCTTGTCGGCGCATGCCTCAAGTGGCCTTGACGCTAGGCGCACACGAGCGTGTTTTGACGTGCGTTAATTAAGGCATACCCGCAAACTGCACTGAACTCTATAGTACCTCCGCACACATGCGTAATTTTATCGGGCGTTAAAATCAGTCAAATTCAATGCAGTTGGCGGTCGTACGTCAATTAACGCACGTCAAAAAACACAAGTGTGCGCCTAGCCTTAAGGTTCCGTTGGGTGCGCTCACCATCAACATGGAATGGACTAACTGAGCTAGCTTTACGGTATGGTCGATCCTGTGGACTACAGAAGCATACAGGCACTCAGTCCAAATTAATCACTATGTGAGGGGCCGTGCATTGAATGAATAATTTCATTGTAATGATATCTGTTATCTCTCTTGTTCAAATGGTCAGTGATAAGCAAAAGCCGGGAACGCGTACAAAGTATGGCAACGCACGTAAAAGATAGAATATTTTCTGTGCCACTAATTGCCGTAACAGGTACCAAAAATGTAAGCCCTCATCCTCACATTGAAAACTTTTTGAAAGACGTGCAATAGTACCGCAGATTACGATGACATGTGAGGAGTACTATGAAATTGGCAGCGGTTGTCCCCGACCCCGTATCACTCGGTAGTAGGAGTTTTTACTAGCGCTTCAGTGGCGCACTGTTTATATCGCGCCGCACTATTCCTGTGTTTAACCTCAGGCTCGTGCGCCGCTAAGGCGCGTAATTTGTCAGATTTTAAAGTACTGTATAAAGTAGTTGCAAGGAGAACATTATTATAATCAACTTGTACATATAGTAGCTATATGTACTTCACTAAGAAACGGGCAGAGCCATAGTTGACGATAACATTTATCGTAATGGATGTATCTCAGTTTGTGATAAGAGGTTACATCTGGTAAGAAATGTCTCAAGAACATTTCTATTAAATTGGCCGCAAGGTCCCTCAGAAAGCATTCCTCGGAGGATGGAGTCTGCATCCCGACCATGCAGGTCCGGATCCCTCCGCTCGTCGGAGAAGGTGGGACACTCGGCCATCAAGTGCAAGACAGTGGGTGGTACGACACAGTCGTCGCCACAGGGTTGCGGAACCGGACACCTCTGCAGCAGATAGTTGTAAGTCTCGTGTGCCCAATACGTAGGCGGCACAGTTCGACGTCCATTCGGCAGTGGTCGCTATTTGATTAGTGTCATTGTCACGAGGCGCCACTGTTCCGGATAGTCGTGCGTTGTCCAAATTTTGTCTATTGTTAGGAGTGCTCGAACTGCTGAATGGTGCATGCGTTTCAGCATCTTGTAGTGTATCCATCCGGGCCGGGACTTGTACTTTTGCATTGTGTGAGGACGTTATAGACTTCCAATGCAGTGATTGGATCGTTGTATGGCACCTCGTCGTCTTCGCGACGAGTAGCAAAGTTCAAGGGGTCTTGTTCCAATCTTCTTTTTTTTTGGTCTGAAAAGCTCGCGGGTAAGACGCGCCACTGCTGACCTCGCTAAAATGTCGAGCCAAGCGGTCGGCGACCGGGTCAGGTTCCACAATCACCACGCCATTCTCCTTTATGCAAGTAGGGCCGTGGCGCAGTTTATCGGCCATTTTTTTAACGCGTTACCAGACCTTGCTCATCGGAGTATTAACGCTTAGCGTAGTAGTATATTCCTTCCAAGAGGCTTTCCGCACCTGGTGCAGGGTAAACTGTGCCAGCGCGCGTGCGGGGCAATATGCTATTTTGTTGGCAAAGCATCTATTTCGTTGGTAACGTCGGAGTAGTCTCTTTTTCTCCGCACATACTCGCGTACACTCGTTCCACCATGGAACTCTATGAGGAGCAGTTCCACCTCTGGAGATAGGGATGGCCATTTTCGCAGCCCTCGTCAGGGCTGCCGTGAATTGGTCCACTCCAACTGGCTCATGGCCTCGAAGGTAGCCCAATCGGCTCGCCGGGGGATATAACGTGGTGCTGCATCATGATGTTGGAGGTCCGGGAAACTGGTACAAGCACAGTAGTGGTCGCTCCCGAGGGTGACCGCAGTTACAGTCCACTGCGAGGAACTTATTACCTCCCTCCCACCCC
>LQNS02278175.1:4618908-4635826 GCA_001587735.2 Parhyale hawaiensis | reverse complement strand
CGCCCCCCATACCGTCAACCACCTGTTTGAGTGTCCCGCCCACCCTACCGCCCTCCTTTCTACCTCTCTATGGGACAGCCCTTTATCTGTGACTGACTTCTTGTGTTCCCTGCCTTCCTTCTCTTACCTTCCGCCACACGCCCGACCCGCCTCCGGAGCCGCCCCCTACGTAACAACAACAACAACTGGGCGTCAGGAAGGTCATTCATGCAGAGGGTAAGGTCTATCGCGGTGATAGTTCTTGTATGAATGTAAAGTTGGGTCTGTGCTCCTGTATTGAGGAGGCACAAGTCGGTAGTTCTGAGCAAGCGCTCGACAACCAAGCCTCGCGTGTTATTAGCTTTATTACCCTACGTTGGGTGTTTTGCATTGAAGTCGCCCAACAATAGGAAAGGGCGCGGCAGCTGTGCCACTAGTCCAGTGATATACGCTACGGGGATTTCTTGGTTGGGGGAAATATATAGGTTGCACATAGTGGTGGCCATGTTTCGTAACTTTATTTGCACGGCCATGTCCTGTAAGGGTGTGTTAAGTGGCAAACTTAGGCACAGACTGTTCGGACGAGGATAGCGAGTCCCGTCCCAGGGACGGGATCTTGGGTAGGGGAAAATAATCAGCAGTGTAGTTCTGAGACGAAGGAGGCTTGGTATAACCAAGCATGGTCTCTTGCAAGCATACGCGTTGGTGCAGTTCTATATGATGATTCAGGTTAACTTTGTTGGTCTCATGACCTCTCATATTCCATTGTAATATTGTACTTATGTTCCCTGTTCGAGCCTCTTCCTACCGTGTTATGGTAGGAGTAGGGGCTGTCGTGTGGGGTAATCACTGTCGGTATTGGGAAGTTGTCAACCTTCTTTCTTCCTCCATCGTTCCACGACCGTAGTGTCACCGCAGGGGGTGAGGACCCTGTGTGGTGTCCGGAAGACATGCCGCGTCAGTGGAGTACGTGGTCACGAGCAGATAGAGAGGACTGGCAACACTCGTCCCAGGGACCGCTGACGTAGATTTCGCGCTACCGGGTCCAGGAACAGCAGCACGGGCCCTAACAGCCCCCCCCCCCCGTGCAGCAGCGGCGCCTGGTTCTTCCTGGTTTGGTCCCTCAGTCTGTGTTGCCCCGTCAGCCATAGACGTGCGGGACGGCGGCCTCCGTCGTACCGATGGGTCCGAGGCACCGCTCGCTAGAAACACGCAAAACACGGGTGTAAGACGTGCCTGGTCGGGCCTGGCGGCTCTCCACCAGTCTCCTGGCCTCGTCGTAGCTAACGTGCTCCTTGGCCAGAGTAGCCAGGACCCCTTGTTTGAATTTGTAAACGCTGCAAGTTGGTGAGTTTGCTGGATGTGACTTGTGGCAGTTAGCACACCTGGTTGTTGGGGGTTTTGACATATTGGGGTTGTTTTACGACACGTTTTTGCTCTGTGCCCGCATTGTTGGCACTTGACGCAGCGGCGGGAACGAGGGATATACAACCGCACTGGGCACCTTACTTAGCCAATTTCCACGGCTGGTGGGAGGATATGGGCGTCAAAAGTGAGGATATAAATGGGAGTACCAGTGTCTCTACCATTTTCCTTCCTCTTCTCTCTGTAAACGCTCCTCACTCTAGACTCTGAGAGGGCCTGAAGGAGTTATCCAACGGTGTACTTTGGCTTAGCCTCTGGCAAGCTTGCCTCCCAGTGTCCGCTGCAGGTCTCTATAGGCTCCTATGACATCTACAGCACTGATGTCGTCTACCCCCTTGGTGGAGATATTGATGAAACGTTCGAAGTTTCTTTGCTCTCCTTGGCTAAACGGGAAGTTCTGGTCGTGGTCCTGTCTCAGTTATCTACGCTCTCGCCACCGCGACCGGCGTCGACGCCTACTACGAGCCCCCCTCCTCGCCGGAGCGTCCGGGGGGCTGGTAGAGCAACGGCTCATATCCAGCTCCGCTGCAGTCGGAGTCCAGCACAGTGCCCGCGCCCACACTCGCGGCAGATTATCGAGACGGGGCCGGCACTGGCGGCTCGGTTTCAAGGTTCGTTTCTGTGTCAATCAGAGAAGTCCGGTCCGTCATTCACTAAGGAGAAAGCAGAAGGGGGGGGGGGGACCGCGGAGGGTCCGCCCCTCCACGCTGACGGCCGACCTCTCTTCTATCGGTAGGTCAGTAACACAAGATGAAGCATAAAAAGCAAACCACGGTCCGGTGGGGCCGGGCGCTGTCTGCGTTGGTTCTACCTACACTTCAGATTGTAATGAAAAACGAAAAGTATCTCTGAAGTGTTAATAAAGAAGAGAGAAGATGTCAAGTAGCTATAATAACGGTACCACCACGAGAAGGTGCAGTGCAGCGTGAATGCAATTATACTAATTGTATCCCAGAGATCAAATCTTTGTCCGTTGATGCACAACGACCTTTCACAAAAGCTAAACAAACTATAGAAACGAAAGTTGCATGCAACTATAGTTTCATACTACAATGTTCGCGTTTTTATGTATTTGCATCGAATGGTGGCATGCAACTCAAGTTTCACGTTGCCTGCAACTACTTGCATACGTTGCCTGCAACTACTTGCATACAACCAGCTGCGTTGGTGCGCGGCCCTCGTAAAGCGCATAAATACTACAGTTTGAATGCACGCGACGAAACTTTGGCCTGACTCGGCAGGGTGGCCAACGACTTGCCCCGCTGTCGCATTTCAGCAATGGCTACACGAGACCCTGGCGGAGACCGGCCCGGACTGCCCTAATGCGCAACACAACATGCAATGGCCGACCGTCCGACACTAAACCTTCAACGATATGAACACAATATTGTAGGGGTAACGGACTTGTCCGGTGTCTGCTACCGAGCATTCAGGGAAATGGGTCTACACGGCCAGACGAACGTATCCAAGAACTGCACAACCAAAGCGTGTGACGCACACCTTGTTAACCCTTTCTTTCACGAATTCACTTGCCTATCTTCTGAAGTGTAACTCTTGTGACAGTATGAAAAACAGGGTTAGTGACTGAAGAGAGTCATCGCTCCCAATACGTAAAAATGAACACGTCGTTCAGTTCAAACTGCTGACCAACCAAATAAATATATATGATTGATAATTTTCTTAAAAAAGGAACCTTCGACGCAGTTTTGTGTCATGATTTAAAACGGTTTTTAAACAAGCTCAGTGTTCGAATCAGGAAATAACGCGCATGCAAACACCTAAATGGACAAGTGAATATTGAGAGGATCGACAATGAATTTCGTTGGAAACACTGAGACAATGTCTAGCGTTTTTATATACACATTTAACCTTATTGCGGAGTTTTCAAGGACGTTTCTGCGAGCAAAATTTTCTATAAGCGGTGTAATTTCAGAAGAAAAAAGATAAGACGTAATGGGCATTGAAAACTCGGGCCTTAGTAAAAAAAGAAAGCTCGGAAAAGAATAACTGAAACGGGAATAAGATGATGTTCTAGTTATTGCCGGCATATATTGCCATGTCATGAAATACGGCAAAACAGACATTAAAAAATAGAGTGGCGCAAAAGCATATTCTACGATTCCCGACGCTAAAAAAGTCAGGAGATCCTCTCTGTTAATTGATTATATTGAACATCATTAAATTATTGTGCTATCATCAAGTTGATCAGGGCAAAAAATCACAACGGAGTTAACCAGCCGTAACAAAAGCATTCACAGATTATGCTAAGAAACCTGTAACATCTAGCGAGAAGCCCCGGCCAACTGTCCGTTTCTACAATGAGATATGCCTCTAAGTTTTCATAACTATTTGTACGGTGCACTTTACCTCGACCCACCTCTCTAGGTTGATAAAAAAAAAAAAAAAAATACGAGCACTAGAGCCCAGGCAGTGCTTGCCATCTAAGGGGGATGGGGCAACAGCACTATACCTACTAGACTTTTTTTTAGCATTTCTCTGCGTACAGAACTACACACGGGGCCGCATCAGTCCCCAGGGGCCACACAAAGACGGGCATACGGCGACATTTCAGCAGCAGCAGCAGCAGCAGCAACGATGCACGCCTCTTCCAAGCGAGGGCATACGCGAAGCGTAGCGCCTGCATAAGAAATATCTGTAAAACAAAGCTTATGTTTCGACACTGGGCACCACACATCTGACACAGTAGCTAATGTAACAAAACGTAAAACAAAAAATAAATGAGATACAGTGAAAGCAGACTAATTGGATAAGTGGTCATTGCAGATAAAACAAAACCAAAATCAAGGGCCACTGAATTAAATTCATAGCGTTGTGAAATGAATACGTTCTACTTAAAATGCAGGGAGCATGCACAACTATCTCTTGATCATAGACTGGCCTGAATTAAGAGCTCTACAGGTTGAAATGAAAACACCTAAAATGTAAAAAGAAACATGCACAATGTCAGTCCTGTCTACAGCGGATTTCCGCTGTATCAATACCAGGTTGAGTCGAAAAGCTTGGTTGAATTTTTTCATAGCCAAGTTGGGGTGTCTTCGTATTACTGCAATAACTTCATATTTAAATATATATATATATACATACATACATAAAACTCAAATCCGGTACTAAATTCCAACTCTTTTTTGTAGAGAAAAGGTATAGAAAAAGCTTCAAAGAAGATACACTTCACGTGAAGCACAAACACTAGGATATTTTTTCAACTTGGTCTCCAGCAGAACTTGCCATCGACATGCCACTAAGAAAGAGACTGAATTAGTGAACAAATTTTTCATGAACTAGCAGTTTCAACTATTTAAGTAGTACTATTATTCAAAGTGAAGCGTTTATCAAAACACATCTGGATTTTTTCTCCAGCATTGCAGAGAATAATTTGAGCGTCACTCAGATTTTATTTGGTGCTGTCCTTGCTTTAGGTAGTTTTAAAGAACCGGTAGGAAGCTACAGTACAATGACAGCACTGCCCTTCAGTCCCCAGTCGTTGAACACAAAACAGTAATTAATTGCATCGTAAGAGCACGAAATGGCTTACTGGCTTAGTCTTTCACTGCAAGAAGTGGACTGAACTGCAAGTACCAACTACTGTTGCTAGTACCGGAGAGTAAGGTTTAAATCAGCCATTGAAAGGTTACTAAGACAAAGGAGTGGCTCCGTTCTGGCGGAGTCCCCAACCTTTTTCACAAAGCTCAGAAAGCAAAATAGTTTTTGACTCATGATTATCACATTCTGTGCGTCACGCTTTAGACTCAACCTAGTAAGTCTGTACAAAGTATTGAGAAATACAGTAGCAGAAAAAAAGGAGAACTAGCGCGGCGAATAGTTAAGACTGCGGAGTCAAAAATAAAAATTCAAACACATCATAAGCGAAGAGGCAACTTAGTTAAACGTCTGGCAGAATATTAACTTCCTGAGGTAGTGGTTACCGTACTTTTCCCCGACTTTAAACCACCTAAGCAACAAAACTTTAGGCAGAATAATGTACCTATAAATGAAAAGAACACGGAACGCAAAATGGTTATAAAGTAAACAGAAAAATTTAGGGTGTAGCTCAGAAACACTATACATGAATTCCACTATTACAGAACAAGTCACCATCGCAGTAGGTACTTCAGGTTGTTGTTGTTTATGCATTAACGTTAGCAGCCTACTGTGGAGGTATTAATTTGAACTCAAATATAATTTTAAGACTAACGAGGTTAAGGCGGTTCACAGCATAGGTTTTGTCCCCAGTGCGCAGTCCCGAGTGTTTCGTGGCTAATAGATATACGCACGGCTTTTGAAGTTCTAATTCACTGCAACTTATAAGAGATATCCGACAGTACACAAGCGATGCTTACGCTAAGCCAGGTGACATAACGACAGATATTTAGGTTTAACTTAAGGCAGACGAGCCGTTAAGTTCGCAAGGACACAATGGAAAGTTGAAACACTTAGAACTGCGCAAGAGGAAAAAAAGAATTTAGTGTGCATCTGTTGCCACTTTTTTACAGTCTGATATAAATACCATTATTGAGGGATTTTCGGTAAGACGCACTAACCTGCAAGGGCTACATCGCATTACGAAAAGGAAGGGAATGAGACAATATGGAACCTATGCACGAGGGTGTTCCCACACAGGATAGAAGAGCATGGATACCGTAAGTCGGGGAAGTACAGAACACAAAGCGATGAATAGGAGAATGAAGATTGATGGAAGTAAAAAGTTGCGTCAAAAAAGCAACACTAAAATGACGATTTTAAAAAGCACATTCTTAGCAGTTAGAAATGAGGGCAGAAAAACTTGATAGCAGGAAGACGTTCAAGTTATTAAATGATGTGCCGTAGTTTTAACAGCAAGAACAGTGAGTGTAGAGTACCAACATTTTTAAAATATTATTAGAAGTATGGGAAAAAGATAGGAAGTCAGTTTAATTATCATCGACATAAAATTAGAAGAACAGTGGCTTTAGAACTACTAGAATAAGTGACGATGACCTTTTATATTTTAGGAAGTAACATCAGCAGTACCTGTCCAACGTACGATAGTATAAGTTCTATCCGCGATATTTGGCATAATAATACTCATACACAGAGCGAGATATCTCCATGACGCTGAGTTTCTATTTACATTTAGAAAGGTAAATTTCAACACGAGTTTTTTTATTAGATTTATCGTTTTGAATGTTGAGATAAACTCATGGCAATACAGACTTCTGTGTGTGTACCGGAATGTAATAATAATAAGGCAAGCATAAGAACCTACTAGAAATCAGTGCAGAAATAAACAATATGCTAGCATGAACTCGTGCAGTAACAAGTTGGCGTGATGCCACAAATGTAACATTATTTTGTAATTTAACGTGCGTAGAAACTGAGAAGAAGATATAGTTTCGAATCTCATGCCTTATTTGTTGCAACTGCCTAAAATAATGAGTGAGATATGCAAAATTAACTATATAAATAGGGAACATCTTACAGAACAAGATAAAACTAATAAGGTGAAGTTAGTGATTATATACGAAATAAATTAATTTCGAGTTAATTTCAAAGGCCATGCAGAGGCAGGTGTGCAGCAGAGAGACCGTTATAATTCTATTATATATCGGAACGCTATATATACGCAGGTGTACACCACTCCGCATCCTCTATACAGACCCAACTGAAAGGGAAAGTGGCATGATTATGAGACACCGTTAGGAGAATTCCTTACAGCTAAAAGATATATACACGATTATAATGAGATGCAATACTGTATATAACAGAAACCGAAAGAAAAGTTTCCTGCAGATCAACATCCCGTAGATTATTTCTCTCCACTACATATATGAAACAGGAAATAAATGCCAACTATATACTATGCATATCATGGAAACCAAAAGGAAAGTTTCCAACAGATCAATATCCCATAGATGATTTCCCTTCTCAGTCCATTAAACAAGAAGTGAACTCAAGACTGTTTTCCAACCAAAGAAACCAATGAAAGTTTGCTTCAGCTGAGAACTCCCATCATCAAGTATAGTATCTCCCTCGATACCCGGCAATTCAACAAGAAATAAACCAGAAACAAGTTGCACATTAAGGAAACCACAAGAATATTCTCATTCACAGGCAGACTCCATGGAATATAATATTCCCTTCAAACTCGCATCACGTATGATACAATCCGATTATTTTCCATGCAATATGAAAACCATTCAGTACGCTTATTATTATTATTATTATATTGATATTGTCCCGCTATTTCCGAATCAGAGACGATCAATAGCAATCTAAGATGGAGGATTTATTCGGTACGCTTTTTTCATTGATGGACACTTGTGATGCTACGACGGAAGAGCTAAGTAAACAGAGCAGTGTAGATTGGTATCCTCTATGTAACAATGTCCTTGTTAGAGACTCAATATAATCATTTTCAGGTAGCTACTGGGATTATTTGTTGGTATCGGTGATACTTTCGAAACAAGTAACAAAATACACACTGAGAACTATAAAACAACAAAATTTATGCTTTACTTTCATATGAGTTAGCAGTATTCCCCACACTCCTTTACAAACGATTTCAAGAGAGGAAATGATTGAATGGGGTAACAATATAAAACGTACACAAAGTATCCCTCTCTTCCTGTTGGAGAAATCACAGCTTCTGACATCACTCTTTTAATAAAAATGTATAGTGTATAACAGTGGCGAAATGATGTAGTATTCTGAGCTGATGCGATCTATCACATGATCATGAAATATCTTTCTTAGCTTTCCTCTATTTCTACACAGTTCAATATTCCTCTAGTAGACGAGCTGCGGTGCTAAGATATGAGTGTTAACATGCTTATTAATGCATAAAGGATATACGATCATGATGACTGATTATATTAAGATTTCGTAGCACGTGCGTTTACGGTTGGCTAGTCCCGGGTGCGCAGACAAAATAAGGACAGTTGCAGTTACTGAGCACACTACTGATGGAATTTCAGCTAGGTACTTTTGAGTATGTTCATGTCACGGGACCTGGTAATTGAACCGTAATATTCAACTATTCTGTAAAAATGTTTCATAATTAATGTAGTTGTACAGAAGAACTAGATAAGCAACAAAGTTTGCTGCTCAGGTCTAGGGGTTAGGGACATGACTGGATCGTTAGCAAGCCTTAAATGAACAATAACGAGTGATGACGGGTAAGACACGAGAATTATACTATTAACTACACATAGTGTTGAGGGTGATACATTATCTGCAGACAATGCAGTTAGTGAGGTTACGGTAAGGAAGTTACACCGATACGTCTAGCAACAAGTAGCTGCTTTCACCTCTAACACAATGAGACTTGTTGCACAACAGCGTGCCACACTGGGTTCATTTTTTCCAGTGATCTATTGAAAATGATAGGTATATGTTTAGTCACCATATGAAAAATGAACAAAATTATCAGCAATCGCAGGAAGTTTCAAATATTTACATAGATTATGACATATCTTGAATAAGTAGCTATGTTAGAAGGTTAACGATACAGAAAGACAAACGTTACGGGCGTTAATAAATAGGAAGGTGGGCGTTAATATAGGGCTATAGGAAGGAGGGCGTTAATATATATATATATATATATATATATAGGAATAAAATGGGGCCAAATGGAACCGATGAAGTTGTAATGATAATGTTGTAGGTTAGTTATAGATACACAGTACATTTAAGCTAGATGCTAACGTACAAAAGAAGTACTAGCTTATACGAGTACATGAATATAAGGTTCTTTACTTTTAAGAAACTGAACGGTTCATCCAAAAGCAAACTGACAATAAGAAGCGCAAAAGGATATTTTTATGCATATGCAC
The DNA here is from genome assembly GCA_001587735.2 of Parhyale hawaiensis. NCBI lineage: Eukaryota > Metazoa > Arthropoda > Malacostraca > Amphipoda > Hyalidae > Parhyale > Parhyale hawaiensis. The sequence continues at coordinate 4,626,593 of LQNS02278175.1, read as the reverse complement.
CCACTCATAAATTGCACACCGGCAATATATTAGCAAAATATATAGGTATACCTGTGAAAACTTTCAGACCACGGATGACTAAAACAGGGAAAACAGTGTTAATTAAAATAGGTATGCTAAAGTATGCAATGCAAAGAAATTGTAATACAATCCAAACTGGTGGATGTCTAGACAGGCATATTTTTCAAACTTCCTAACATCATCAATGCTCAAATTACTGAGTTAATTATTAGATTTTGAAAGCAACTGTTAATGAAATTTGCTAAAAGCATCAAATAGGTAACAGCCCACAACAAAGTGAGACAAAATGTAGCAGAATCACAAGAAGTTTAGTTCTTTCATCAATTTCGTAGCTGACACATAACCGTCAATTGGATTGGTTAATGCGAGAAGCTGAAAAACACAACAGTGGTTAGGTTCCTTGGTTAAAACGAATAATTTACTTTCTCAGACTTTTACAATGCCTGCAGGACATGGATTTATTGCAACAAAAGAAGGGATCAATCACCAGAGAAACATATTCACATGCTGGTGTAGTGATGTGAGTAACTTGAGTAACACAACCGTTCAGTTAGCACCAATACAGATCGGGATACTGCCACAGAACAAAAAGTTATTAATTACTACAAATAACACTTACCACATATATCCAATTAATCTGCTTTACATTAACAAGTATCACGATATCAAAAAGACAACTGCTATGCCGAGACAATTTACTAGACATATAGAGTCAAACTTTGAAGATTCAAGGAGACATGAACAGAATTCTGTAATCTAATATGAAATTAAATAAACTGGGCCCAAGTACGGCACCACGAGGACCCACAGCCAACCGTTACGCGCAGTGCTATGCCAGCGATCTTCCGTGTCGCTTAGTCAACAAATGACATGACTTGTCAGCATCCAAAAAAGTAATATATATATATATGACACCGCACACATTTCAAAGCAGTAAATTACTTAGATGAAACTGACTGGAAAGAAAATTGAATGGCTTCAGAGTTCAAACACACTCTTATAAACTAAATCTTCAATAGGTAGTCTAGCTGTAATGACTTGGTATTAGAAGCTTGGATAAGGAAAAGGAGGAATAGCTACACAAGCTCAAGTAAAAAAGTTTTGTAGCTGAAAAAGAAATTTTGTTGATCTGTCTTTTTCTTCATTCTCGAATTACATTCACAGCATAATCATAAAAAGGGCCACATTATGAACGTCATTAGTTAAACAAAGGGCAGAAATTAAGCACATAAATAGGCTAACATCAAACATGAAGCAAAATACAAGGAAAGAAGCCCAAAAAAAAAAGAAAAAAAAAGCTCAAGTTTTTTCAAGTAGTTATCACTTGAAATATCCCCGAATTCTTTTTTCAGTTGCTAGTGTAATCCTGACACCAACAATCATATATTTGTGACATATAAAGTAGGTATAAATCAAATTCATATATTGAATTAAATCTCTCTTTAGTTCAATGATAACACATGGTACAGTAGCTACCTGAGAAACCGAACATTGCAAATCATGTGTGTCTGCAAAAGCTGGTAAATATAATTTCAGCTGATAAGCAGCAATTAGCTATATGACATTACCCATGACTACATGCAGCCTTTCTAACCCTTCAGCTAATAGCTATCTATAATGCCAGGTCAAGTTCACTAAGATGACACTGCACTGACACAATCATAACTCAACATTCTTACATCAATCACCAAACCAGTAACATAATTCTAACATAAGTGGTAGGTACCTACTGTATATAGCAGACATTGAATCATCTCTAAGCTGCTAACTTCTCAACCCAATAGTGTAGACCCAAAATCCATCACATAGAAAGTCAACAAAACTATTCCATTCACTATTATTATACGAGTATTAACTAGGTAACCTAGGTACCTACCCGCTTCAGGAGGTTTGAAGGAATCAATTTCTGCTATATAAAAATGGGCATCATGGTCTCCGGTATTCTCTATCTCAAGAGCCGGGTGGCCCAACTACGGGCCCATGGGTAGATTTTCCGTGGCCAGCAACACCTAGTTATCACCTAAGGATGTTATGTTTAGTAGGACTCAGCTTGTCTGTCACCAATAAAACTCTAAAAATTATGCACTGATCTTTATGAAGTAAACAGCGACTCTCGTTATGTTAGGAACAAAAAATTTGGGTAAGATCCATTAAACCATCTATTTTTTTTTGTTCGAGTGTCTGTTTCCTTTATTCTTGGTAACATATCCTAAAAAGTTCTACACGAATATTCTTGAAACTTTTAGCAATGTCAAGAGACACAAACGATCCAATTTTGGTAATGATAAAAAATACTGGTTTCAGTACCAATTCACATTTTTGTCAACAATGTCTTGCTAGGTGGATGTATGCACACTCAGTGTGCTCAGCATACTATGTACAAAAATAAAAATACAGAGCTCGTATGTCTCTATACGAACACAGTAGCTAAGTATTTAGCTTGTGTTGCTTTTATATAGACTAGATTGATGAAAATAAAGGACATCCAGGTTCCATGTATTTAATTAACGAAAAATAATGCTTCTTCTGGATATAAGCAACACAAGCTAAATACTTAGCTACTGTGTTCGTATAGAGACATACGAGCTCTGTATTTTTATTTTTGTACATAGTATGCTGAGTACACTGAGTGTGCTCAGCATTATTTTACGTTAATTAAATATAGACTAGATATACTACGCCCTCGATGTAATCATTTAGACCCGAAGAGGCCCATGATGTCAAAAAAGTAGGACCACCCTGCTCTAAGGCAATCATTGTAAAAATAAAATTTCTCAAAAAGCATGAAACTGGGTGGTATAAGCAGCATCATATATAAAAGACTCAAAATATCAACTAGATAATTATCACGGAGCTTTCATAATACTGAGACATTCAAAATACTACTTTGCGAAACATTTTTCTTCTCCCAAGTTCTAAAAATACATTTGTGTTCAGTTCATCACTGATTTTATTAGCCTAATGACTATTCTTCAGTAAAAACGAAAAAATGCTGAATAAAATGCTACGTTTCGTCTATCAATAGTGAACATTTTTAGGTACAATTAAAAGCTGATATCTGAAACAAACAAAAGGCAATAGAGTTGTATGTGGTGCAGAAGTTAAGCTTTAAACCACATATACAAGAACTGCTACTCTACAAGTAGTCTTGGGCACATTTGCGAACAGAGCGAGATGCTGCCCCGCAAGTGTTTGGTTGTTGGCCTCAGCATGACGTCACAGATCGAAAAGGGCGTGGCTATTCTAGGTAAAAAGGTTGAGGAAGTTTGACAATTCATTATACTTACGTAGATGGCTGGCATGTCTCTTTAATGGTTATGGCTCCGGCTATTTTCAACTATGTTTCATCCGGATGCGAATAGAGGACAGAAAATGCAGATGAAAATTAGGCCATAGGAGGTGGGTCGGCTTGGTGCTCGTCTCGATCATGCTTGAATATGCTGCTTGATGAGACGCGGTGCTGCTTGCACCGCCTCTCCAACGCGCAGGTGTACCCGATGTATTTATTGCGCGGCGTTACAGCCTTGCTCCGGGCAGGTAAAGCGATCCACCATGCCGACACGCTAAAGTTCCGGTGCTTGGGTGCGGGTGCTGAAGAGGGAGGGCAGTTTTTTAGGGGCTTGTAGTACGGATGTAGTACTACTTTCTTGAGTGGATCGGCTGGCTTGGTATGTTCAGCTACAATACTTCTTAGATATTGAGAGTCCTTTTTGTAGGTGTCATTGAGGTTGTGGAGTTGTATACAAACGTCTATGGTGTCTGGCTTTTGTGTGTCAAGTTCGTAGTGCTTGTTCATGGCTATTTTTATTATTTTATCCAGCGTTTCCAGGGGGAAGCCATTGTTAGTTAGGACTTTTTTTTACTATGGAGATTTCGGCGGTGCAGTCGTTCCATGTTGAGCAGTATTTAATTAATTAATGCACGGCGAATGAGTGTTTTTGCTATTGAATTCTTGTAGGAGAGCGGGACGTTTGATGTGAAATGCGTGTACGTTCCCGTATCATCTGTTTGATGGAGACGCTGGTTGCAAAATGTTGGCCAGTTAGCTCCAGTGTGACGTTCAGAAAATGAAAGGTGTTGCCAGTCATCTCTTCATGGGTAAATGTTAGCACTGAATGATTTTGTAGTCTTCTCTTGAACCATCTGAGTTATATGGAGCTTGAAAAAATGGCCAGAATGTCATCGACAGAGCGTCCATAGTATTTGGGGTTGGATGATTTGCTTTCAGACAGTAACTTTGTTTCCAAGTTGGCTTCCCATGCTGACTCCATCCACTTGTATGAAGGTTCTCCCGTTATGTTGGAAAGGAGTTTCCGTTGTGCAGATTGCTAGCTGTTACTTCAGTGTGTTCTGCGGGATTTGTGGCGATGGCAGCGTTGGGTGAGTGTAGCAATGAGAGATGATATCTATAGTGTCTTGTACAGGTACATTGGTGAAGAGACTTTATGCAAGGAAACTACTTTTTCTCAGATGGCTGGACAATGAGAGAATCTATTTCTGCTGGGCGCTGGTCACTTGAAAGCATATATGGACGGTCGATGTAGGGCCAAATGATCGTATTGATCCACTGCGCGACTTCGTGTGTAGCGGCTCCAGTCTTACTAATGATTGGGCGTAATAGAGGATCCTGTTTATTTTTGTGCATTTTTGGCAGTCCATACAAATGCCTGGGTTTGAAATTACCAATGCGTTCAAGTTTATAAAAGATGGAACAATTACTTGCTCCAAGTGGTTTGATTGTGTCATTGATTCTCTGGTTTGTAACCTCATGTTGCTTGTTGGGGCATGGCTGGAACTTCGTTGGGTCGCTAATGAGATCGCTTAATTTTGTGTCGTGTTGTTGCCTATCAAGGACCACCACACCACCGCCTTTATCCGGTCGTTTGATGATTGTTATTTTCTTTGAGGTTATGCAGAGCTTCTTGTACGTCTTCGGAGAGAGTCTGTGTTCTTGCAGAGGTTCTGTGTTAGATACTGAAGTATTTAAGCTTGTTCTTCAAGCTATCTTGATCTGGAACTAAAAGCTGTTTTCTATGTTTCTTCTGTAATATGTTCACCCGCACCCAAGCACCGGAACTTCAGCGTGTTTCACAGTACCTGCCCGGAGCAAGGCTGTAACGCCGCGCAATACATTGATTACACCTCCTTCGGCGGTGCAAGCAGCACCGCTACTCATCAAGCATGATCAGGACGAGCACCAAGCCGATCCACCCTCTATGACCCAATTTCCGTCCTTGTTCGTATCCGGATGTAACATCATTCAAAATAGCTGAAGCTATAACCATTAGAAGAGACATGTCAGCCATCAACGTTAAGTGTAATGAATTCTCAAGCTTCCTCAACCTTTTCATCTAGAATAGCCACGCCCTTTTCGATGTGACATCATGTTGAGGCCAAAAACCAACCACTTGCTGGGCAGCATCTCACTTTTTTCGCAACTGTGCCCGAGACTACACGTAGTGTAGCACTCCTTGCACTATGTGTGGTTTAAAGCCTAACTTTTGCATCACATACAACTCTATTGTCTTTTGTTTGTTTCAGATATCACTTTTAATTGCACCTGAAGGTGTCCACTGTTGATGGATGAAATGTATTTTATTTAGCATTTTTCATGTTTACTCAACAATAGTCGTTAATAAAATCAGTGAAAACAAACGTATTTCTAGAACTTTGAAGATGAACACAAACGTATTTTTAGAACTTTGAAGAAAACAGAGTGTTCCGTGAAGTTATGTGCTGATTTGAAGTAGCTACCTTAAATACTATTTTGATGAAAATATTTGGCTCAATATAACATCCACAGTGAGAAATTCTAGTAGAAACGCCTGTGTTGTAACTCTGTAAATTCTCCTTTTATACAATATACCTACTTTGTAAAATGTGTTCAGTAAAGTGAGTGTACAGATACCTACCGTGGCATCTACCGGGGTGATTCAGGGCACTTTTTTCAACTTTGATATAGCGTAAATACTATGCATCACAAAAACACGCTGCTTCGAGGTAATAAGAGTTCTTCCCTAACTTTGATGCCCAGAAAGTTCCATCGCCGTACCTCAAGTACTTCTGGAGTATTAAAGAAAAACCGCGTTCAGATCATCCTGGTTGGATCGGTGTGAGTCGGGACACTGGCCGAAACGGTAACAAAACTCATTCAAGAAATGGATTTTTCAACAATCTGATTACGCTGTCATGGGCTTTGATCACGCCATCTCCTTGTCCACTGTTTTCTCTTTCATTTTGGTTATTTTGTAGAGCTAAGGTTTTGTCAATATGAAGTCTTTTGCTTTGATTAGTTAATGAGTTACCTTAAAATGAGCGTTCATGAGTTTTCACGAAGGTACTATATAGAAATGTATCAATGAAAGAGGTTACAATATAACCTTGCAAAAGCAATCCTGTCCAGCCTCCATGTCGTGATTTTCTGCATCTGACAGGCATAGTAATCAGTTACCAAGAGATACGAGCGCGTAATGTTTAAAAGCAAACGTTTGGCTTGATTACCCACTATCGTGGTGAATGCACTCCAGAGAGGAACCAACAAACAATTTATGGCGTTCGGGACATCATCTGTACCCGCTTTGCATTTTCCCCATCTTTACTCTTTGCTAAGACTTCTTCGTTCCATTCTTTTCCTTCTCTTGAAACATTTTAGCTGTGATTTAATGAGGCTTGATCCAGAAGAAATAAGAGAAATGAATATAATTATAGTGTTGTTGCACTGCTATTGATGAAACTATGTTTTAAATCACAAGAAATAAAGAACCTTACTGTGAATATAAATGATTGGTGCTATTTAAACGAGTTGCTTTGTGTAAATCTGTTACTAGTACGTATATGAGACCTTATTGTTCAAAATTGATCGTGAGCACCATTTTAATGCGTTCTGTGTTTGCTTTCACGTTAGTTTACTGATGTAAATACGGTACGTTTGTTCACAGAGACCTCCAATTTCTGAACCAGAACTCCAATTTTCGATCCTGAACTTCTATTTTTGGCTTCAGAACTCCTTATTGAGAGCCAGTCAAGTACGAAGTCCAGAACACCTGTTGTGGGCGTGAGCTATCTGGGACCTGGAACTTATTTTAGCTCCCGAGAATCCATTTTGGACCTTGTAACTTCTACACCAAACTTCGGCTAAAGATTAAAATTTTATATACTCATTGCAGATCTCAGTCCTACAACTGGTTTGATCCTTCAGTTCTGATTTAGTCGCACAATTGGAGTTTTATTGTTTAATTAATACAATCACATTTGGCCGTTTTCAAATAGCTGTCGAGAACTGTCATCTGTGTTGGGTGTAAAACATTGACTATAGTGTGCATTTATACTGTTCACTTTCTAAGGCAACAGCAGGTTTGCTAACACCGTTAGCCTATTGTGGGTATTTACCTACTTATTGGATGTGTTCTAGAATTCAACTCTTTAATTAAATCTGTCAAGTAGGTTTTGCCATACAACAGGAGTTGCATACTGTATTTGAACAGTGTATATGACTGAGTTCATGGTAAAGTGAAGTAATTTCCATTTACATTTTCACCCTTCATTAATAGGTCTCTGAAATTTAATAGTTCACTTACTGCGCATTAAAAATATACCACTATACGATCTTAAAGGCATTGTGTCTGGGAGAGCGACGTCCAAAAACTTAATACTATAGACTCCTC
>LQNS02278175.1:4507561-4521036 GCA_001587735.2 Parhyale hawaiensis | reverse complement strand
CTCCACGAATCGCAAGCTCTTAACGGCCAAAGCTTCCCAGGCCATTTTAAGCTGACTTCGTCTCACTTCCGCTCCATCTATATATTTAAGCTCCGCATATCAGCGGTCATCGATCATGCTTGCTGGCATTCATGACCATCGCTTTGGCGTAGATTCTTCTCCCCCTTCTTTTTTGTTTCTCCTTTCTTTTTTCTCTTTCGTTTTTCTATTTTTTCTCCTCTAGTTTCTCCATTCCTCTACATCCTACTAACATAATGGTAATAACTCATAGAGGGCTGGGGTGTAAGTCCCGGTGTCTGTTTGGGAATGGGCCTTTTGGTTCGTCTACTGCCGCCAATCAAATCTAATCTACATGGAAAAATCTGGAGGGAAAACTGAATTACTCATAACTTCTATGTAGTAGTTTATCATTTTACAGGGCAAAAAAATGTTCGAAGCACAGTAGATGTCACCGGTGAGAGCGAAAACTTAGTATACTCTTTAGCTGCCAAAACTCATATTTTTCGCTACTCCGGAGCTTTAGGAAAAAGAAGAAGGTTCACCAAGTTATTTTTTCCGTGTCCAAATAGCCAAACATCAATTATCAACCCATGGTAGCGGAAATATTGGTATAAATGAATAAAGAACACTATTGACACTTGTGCAACACCGACGTTCTTCTCTCCACCTGACGTCACACGAGTAGATGCGCAGAACCGTCTTAAAATGGTCAAGCGACGAGATAACCTGTGAACGTAGTTCATCCATAGTGGAATTGGCACGTCAGGAGCCTTCTCTCTGAAGAGTTCGCACACTTGGGGCCTTCAGGAATATATTTTTACCTCTTGATATTAGTTTGTCAGCGTCCTGAGAGCGCGTCCGTACCTTTTCTGCAACTCTGTGCAAGCCGTGTGCGAGGCAAATTAGGTGCAGCATATTGGGGTACAGAATTTGTAGAGAAGCAGCGGTTTTCTGAATTTGTGCTGCAGCGTCTGTCTCCAGCAACAATATGTTGTTGTATTTGATGGGTGCTGGCCAATGAAGAAATAAAGATGACGCAATAAACTGCGTTATTCTTGTACTTTAGTGCGTTCTAATTGAGTGGAATTCAATTGAAAAATGTCAAATGCTTTGTTTAATTCAAGTGTGCCTATTATTGCTGTCGTAATCTGCCCTCCCACCGTATCAGTACATATTCATCCACTGCCAGCACTTGTGTAACTGGTCAAGTCGTGACCAAAATGACACTGACTTGCACAGTTCCTTACGTTTCCTTTCATACAAAATTTAAATAAAGTTTGAAACACGGCAAACTTACTTATATATTAATTAGTTATTCAGCGTCTCCTAAGAATGAAATAATTTTATGTTTATTGGTACAAATACGTATTACTTTGTGCATGTTTTATAGTCATTTATTTCAAACGACTACTTTTTGGCTTTGTGTCTGGTCAAAATACCGTTTATAGTAGAGTAGTATTTTCTGCAATAAATGCATGTTTTTTATATGTATGTATAGCCGTAATAGCAATAATCGAATAAATGATAGAGATCCGAGTTCTACTGATAACTATGTAGATGCTTAGGAAGCAAGCCCATGTCTAACAGTGACTTGCAAAAGGCATTAGGAGTATAAACATATGTACGCACATGTTTATAATACATTATTGTAAAATATATGGAGTGCTAGGTTCTCCATAACCGATATTTTTTATTTTGTATCCTTTGTTACCTATAATTTGAAGGAAGAACAGGTCCATTCTCCAGTTTTATGCTAAATTTCACCAAAGGGACTAGTTTGCTACGTTTGCTAAAAATTCAAATTCAAACGAAGTTTGAAGAACGGCATACTTAGGTATGTTGAAGCAAAACAATTTATCTATTTATATTTTCGAATATCATTGCAATAGAGTTAGTACTTAGCGTAGTGTTTATGTTCATTTATACAATAATGACTAGCTTTTTTTAAGTCAAATAGCGCTTATAGCAAAATAGCATTTTGCAATAAATGCAAATTTTTTAAAGTCGTTATTGCAATAATAGAATAAATGCTAGAAATCCGGGCTCTAGTGATGAGCCTTCTTCACTGATCATAAGTTTGTTGCTACTCTACTTCTAAACAATTCATGTAAATTTCATAAAGATCCGTTCTTAATTTTTTTAGCTATTGTGCCAACAATCGCTACTTTAACATAGAGACTGCTAGAACGCCTCGCGTTGCGTTAGACCATCCCTCTCGATGAGAGTAGATTTCATTGCCGTCATTTTTTATGGCCAGCTAATCCTAGTTTTTTTTTTTGCATGGGTCACATTGTGAGTAACCCACCAGGCTCCCTGCAAGAAAATTATGGACATAGCTCAACTCCCAACTTGTTTTTTGGTGGACAGCAAATTCAATCGCCGTAATTTTTTGTGGCCAGTAAATCCTACTTTTTAGGCTCGGGTCGCATCGAGGGCAACCTTGCAGACTCCCGGCAAAAAATTAGGAACATTGCCCAACTCCTTCTAGGCTACCACTTATTGGGTGAACAGCCACAGAAATGCATGCATACATACTTAAATCTTCACCGAAAACAGAATCACCTCTCACTCACTTCGTTCGCGAGTAATAGTAGGACTGTAGTTTAATATTTTACTTGCTCATCATCAGGGACACAATGTCTATATCGCGCCGAACTATTCCTGTGCCACAGGCTCGTGCGCCACTAAAGTGGGAAGTATGTCTCTTTTCAAATTATCAACGATTTTTGTTTCGGCTTTACCGCCAGGAGGTTTCAGAGTTGTCAGTGCGCTACTGACAGGAAAACGGCGCAAGTTGTGCATCTCCAACCCCCGGGCACGACTAAACGCTTTCGCTCAGCTACGGCGCACAAGACTACTAAACAAAAAACAAGAAGGTAAAAGTCTAGTGGGAATAGATCGGCCACGTACCTCGGTCGGCGGCTCACTTCTCGAAACAGAACGGGTATAGTATTGAGAGCCTACCTAACTTTACAAACTACCATTGTCAACAGGAACTGCGGCAAGCTGCAACATATCCTGCTGAAAAGGCACTAGAGACCCTTAGGAACGTGATGCCCAAATATATCGTGGCAGGGAAAGGACCCGCCAGAATAAAAAGTTATGGATAGATTTTCATGAAATTTACACGAGTTGTTAGGTTTATTACGAAGAGTATATGACCAAATTTTGGTGATGATATGATTTTCGTTCGTGTGTTTGTCGCTGGGTTTGTTTTTATGTTGGTTTGCGCAATAACTCAAAAGAGTTTTCAATGGATCGTTATGAAATTTACTCGGGTTGTTAGTACTGTTAAGGCACGTCAATGAACAATTTCGGTGCAGATCGGCTGGTTGGTTTGTGTGTTTGACTCGTGGTTTGTCATAATGTTTGTTAGCAACATACTCAAAAAGTCATGAACGGCTCTTCAAGAAATTGCAGAAACTATTCATTCTTTCAAAAGGCCCAATTGATTTGATTTTGTAGTTGATACAAGCAAATCATGGTTTCAGAGCCAATTTGAATTTTTTATTACCGTTGCCTTGCTTGGTGGGGGTATGCGCTCTCAGAGTGCTCTTTCGCGGTAACCACACATTCTCGTATGGGTAATGTTCATACCTCATGTAGTTTTACACTTGAATACAAACTAGGATAAGAGTACATTACGCTACTTATTGCAAGAGAAACAGATTATTAGCTTTTAGTAAAGATCTGTTCAACCGTTTATCTGTTTGTCCTTAAATCTCGTTTTTCTAGGCAACTTGACTAAAATAGAACCAGATCTTCATGAAATTTACAATTAAGAACAGTTAACAAAGTAAGAGGTACGAATGACCCCATCTTTGGGATGGTTTGTCCGCAAGTATTATTGCGCCAGGGTTTAGTTTTTGCTGAAATATGACCTAAGCATAGCAGTTATAAACTGATTTTCAAGATATTTGCAGGAACTGATACCAATGTTCTCAGGATCAAATTTTTGTGATGATCAAAAAGAAATCTTGAATTTAGGATCAATCAAAGGGCTCCCCGCTTAACTTGCCCAGGGCCCCCTTTGGTCAAGGGGCATCAGCATTACTGGCCCCCATGCCCTGTTTATTAACCCTATAAGGACCAGTAAAATGTCCGCTTCTCGTAAGAACAGCATTATTTCTAATGGTCATTAGGAAGGACGCTGGTCTTAAGGGCCAACTCCACCTCAACTTGCAGCGGGCCTCCCTTAGTATAAATCCGGCCTTTAACATACCATGGAGCAACGAACGGTTCTCAAAAATATCAAGTACATGATCAAATTTAAAATGGTTCACATGGATTATAGTATAGAATAACGTAAAATATATTATTACAATCATACACTCATATTTTTCTCTTGTATCTTTGTAAAGTTAGTATAAGAAATTTAAAAGAAAGTATAGGAATCAAACTTTTAAGTCACCTTGAGTTATTGGGGCAGGATAGTCCCACCACAAAAAAAAAAAAAAAATTATTGGGAGGGCCCGGGCCCCCAGGCCCCCCTGTTTCGCCGCCCTTGTTCAGCCTCTTAAATTAGGTTCGATTAGATAGCTTGTAGAAGACAGACCAACAGGCTTACTGTTTAGCGTGAAGGTATATACTGGAACATAACAAGACGCTGTACTCTTTCACACGATGAGCTAGGAGAACCACTTCCATTTGACGTATAACATATATTTTTTTCTTTCCTTCTTGCTCTATATAAGCTATCTACTTGCCCTGCTCATAGGACGCATGTGAAATACTGGGTAACTTTCCCGTAGAATAGAGAGACGTCTATTGCTGCTGCAGCTCTGCGCTTCACGAGGCAGCAGTTACGCAGCTATTCTGACAATAATTTTCTCTCGATTAAATTCGTCTCGTTAGAATGATGCTCAACTTACAGTTATATATTCTTCTGCGAAAAGCTACAGTGAATTATTTAACTGCCACTTCGGTGCTTTGTTTTTTGTAATGCAATCAATATACTCAATATATCTTCTTTATCAATTACAGTTGAGAAACGCAACATTTGATCATTTATTATTAAATAGGAGTCGACGAGATTAAAAGTTAACGCTTCAGGATGAAAAATCCCATCTTCAGAAGATGGGATTTTTATTAGATTTTTTGCCTTGTGTAGTTCTTAATTTGATCATTTACTACGCCTTCTTAAACTGCATGGATTAGTTTGCTTACTACATTACCATTACACGAAAATTTGCATGCACTTTTCAAAATGCGGGAAGGGTGTTTTACCTCAGATAGGTAGCAACCTACGCTGTGCCTGCGAAAGCTGATATTTAATTGGATTGGACGAGAAAAAATGAACCCTGGGGCGAGGTAGAGCTCGCCTAGAGCAATGTAGAGCGACGCCAGGAGCTGAGGAGGCGGGCTGGGACGCCATCTTTGAACGACCGCTGGGCGTTGTGAAGGTCACTCGGTGCTGTGTGTGTGTGTGCTCGCTGTGTTGAGGCGCGCCTGCGGGGTGTGTGTGTGTGTGTATAGGCGAGTTTGCGGTACACACCTACACGCAAGTGTTACCGACGTATGTAGGTGTGTGCGCACCTACACGCGTGCGCCGCACGTGCCCTCTGTGTAGCTTTAGGCATCTTTTTGTGGCCACGCTCGTGGTCATGATCATCGTGATCATTGAAAAGCACAAGAACGGTCAATGATTCTGTAAACAAACCAGAGACCGTGAGAGACGCCATGTTTATTTTTTAAAAGTAAATTTCTATCGTATTTTTACGGAAAATCGTGGGAAATTGATTTCTTAGGAACTTTTATTCACTTTGAAGTCATTGCATAAGTGAACTAGCAGTATCTAAAACGTTTTGAACATACACAGGCATAAAATTAACGAAACTGTAATTCTGGACGTCAATATTACAAACAATCATAATAACATTATTCAATTTAGCCCTAAATATAAGGAAACATCACGAACTTGCATTTCAAATATTAAATTTTTACTTTCCAGGTTCTGCGTCTGTTTATTTTGCCTGCTTGATCGTACATAAGAAAATCGTATATAATATTGGCGGCAATCATATTCTGTTATTCTTATGGCGGTAAAGCAAGATTTCGTCACAAACTGAAGAAATAAAACACCATATCTTACAAGCTTAGTACAATAATAGAGACCTCGATCAATACTGCCGAATTTGCTTATTGTAAATCTACGGATTGGGACCAATAAATTTCACTTATCAGATGAGAGTTGTATCAGCACAATATGAATAAATGACACACAGTGAAATACCCATAAATTCCCATGTGTCTATTTATCAGTTTATTCACTTATTTGTCTGTTTCTTGATATGACTATTCATTTTTATTAGGCTTGAAGTATTTTGATAGACCATACAGTCTGGCTGACTGAATCCTAGATACGGCGACGGCTCGAACGTTTGCTGACGACTGACACTTGTCAGCTCAAAGCCTGACATTTGTTCAGTCGTGCGTACCACAAACAAACAAAGCCAGACGGGCATTTCCTCAGTATTTGAGAAAGAATGTTCGTCACAACGATGGCACTTCAGTTAACAACTTGCTTGTTTACATTGTGTGTTTGTAAACAAGAACCTCGGTATACAGAAAAAGAAATTTCACGGGCTTAAACGTGACATTTAATTTTTTTCTCCCAACCAGACCCCCCCCCCCCAAAAAAAAAATCTAAGATCTTGCCTAGTTTTTCGAGCATTTAAAATTTGTTCTCTTGGAATTTTTTTTGGCAGTGACTTAGAATTCCTCAAAAATAACTTCATGCAAATGAATTCCCATCATTTTTGGTATAAAACATAGTTCGGTAAACTGTAGAAAATATTTACACTGCAACCCGTAAAGTATTGGCCGTAAAGAGAAAGTTGGGTTATTTGTATGTACCATTTCTAGCAACTTGTTCTGACTCTTTATAGACAGAAACCAATATTATTGTAGAGATTGTCAGCACCGCGGCGTTGAGTGGCTTCGAAGCAAAAAGTATTAAATAAGGAAGCTTTCAAAAGCAGACTTTAATAATTATAATGGACCATCCTGGGGTCCATTCCACTAAGAACCACATCGAATGAACGGAACAAATTTTCGTCAGAATGTACAGCTTTTCAATTCTATTTTCCCTTTCTACAGAGTTAGATTCTAGCTATAGTGAACTGGTTGGGATTACCACTCACGCCTATAGCAATAACATTGCTCTATGGCTTAGTAAGACAAGAGACAATGATGATGTCACAGATGTGAAGTGCGCTTAGACGTTGAGCGTCTGTGTCTGCCTTTGTCTGTAGTACCTGCTGTCAGAGAAAGAAAAAGGATTTTGCCCTTTGGTGAACGTCGTGTTTTTGCCTGTCATTCTTCTAATTTACCAGCGCCCCACACCCTCACCAAACGATAGAAGAAAGTAACTACCTCAACGAAGATCGTTTCCTTTGTTTTTGTTCTTAAGAAGGCGTTTCTATTTTTTCCTTAGCTAATTTCCTTTTTTGGTAACATTAAGCCAGAAAAAATATTCGCAGTGGATGTAAAATCTATGTAGTATCTACTGCAGCGGCTATTATATTTATGAATAATAGAAACAACAGCGACATTAATCTGTTTCTTACTTAGAACGAAATAAATTAATCGTACTAATGACATTCCACAAAAAATTAGGCCACAATACATGAATTAATTAAGAGTTACAAAACTTTATATAACTTTTACTAAAATATTCAAGATAAAAAGTTACGAAGAAATTCAGACCTGGAAAAAAAATAAGGACCGATACTAAACACAAGCGATTATTCACAAAGAGCAACAAAATCTACTGTAATATTTTATAAACATCAGCTTATTTTATAATGACTTCCATGCATAGTCGACCACCTGACCTAATTAATGACCTGTAAAAATCGACAGTTATCCCCTCCCATTATTCTTTCAGTAAATCCCATAAATCATCTTGATTTTGTGGGTTTCTTTTCCGAGCTGTCTCTCCGATAATCCTCCATACATTTTTTGTCGGGTTCAAATCAGGGCTCTGTGCTGGCCTGTTCATCGGGGCAATTCCTTCTTCTTCTTGCGCAGGCGAGGTGCATTGTCTCCGGCTTCACAATAGTTTAAGCATATGTTTAGTACAACATGTTGCTGAAGAAGCAGCTTGTAAATTCTCATAATTAGTTTTGCCATGAATACGGATGATGAAACCATCTCCTGTAGAAGCAATATTCCCCTCACCATCTCACTGTCATCACCAAACTTGACTGTTTTCTTAACACATTGAAGAGAGTCTTTCACCTGCTTTGCGTTGTCCGTAAATGTCGTTGTCAGAGCCGGACAGGTTAAACGAGGATTCATCCCTGATATAAATTTTATTATTTGTATCCCAGTGTGCGTCAGTCTAAGCAACATGTTCTCTCGCAAACTCCAGACGTGCCTTTTGGTTTGCTTTCAAACGAGAGGCCTTGAAGCTGGAACCCGGGCCTGCAATCCTTCACTTTGTAACTTGCAAGAAGTTGTTTTTTTTAGATGTTACTTTTTGATTCTTCGCTTAATTTACGGGAAATTGATGAAGCCACTTCAAAACGGTTCTTTGCAGACAAGCTAACAATTTTGCGACCTCCCCTTTGGGATGTTTTTGGACGTCTACGAGTTTTTGGCTTTGCAACTAACATTTTATTATTATTAAATTACATTAGACTGGCGACAGTAGAACGGAGAAACTCCACGAGGTTGACAAACCCCACTCAACAAGCCCAGCGTGCGAAGAAAAAATAAATAGAAGATCTGAGATCATAGAATAGCTCTACAGATCGCTTAAAGCTACCAATACCCGCACCAGCAAAGACAGAGCCATCAAGACCATTCGAACCATCCACACATGATGGAAAAAAGAAACGAAAGAGAATACTGGCCCGTGTGGCATCAACAACATCATTTCCAACGTAAGCAGTCAAACCTCTAAATCCAGGGAACGAGTCATGCAACTGCAGTATTGGCTTTTCAAGGTTCGGAATCATCAGCTCAGAAATATGACGATGGCTTGAGGCCAGCCTCACCGAACACAGCATCAGATCATAATTGGAAGAGGCTACCGAGAGCTCAGCCAAATTACCATAAAGATCCCAAATATTAGCTCACAAGATGCGGCAGGAGTGAGAACCAGAACCACTCGAAGACCAGGGTTCTCCTCCACATAGGGATAGAGAACTATCAGGCGCTCAAAAGAAAGTACAAAAATAGTCTCCAGAAACAAAAGATAACATCTAGCATTATATAGCAAAACAAATCAACAGTAACAATAGCTACGAAAGGGCCAGCTATCCACGCACCCCAGACCCTGCCATCACCAGTACGGGCACTGGCCAAAACGAAGAAGGGAAAGGAAAAGGCATCAGGTTGTACTACCTGATGGAAGAGAGAGAGAGAGGAGCAGACTGCGGAAGACTGACTACCCAGCTGTGGCACCAGCCTGTTCATCTTGTTCATCTCCTCTCAGGGATGCCGTTGGACCAAAAAAGGTCTTATCCGCCTTTAGAGTGGCATGTCCTCCAACTCAGGGGCTTTCCAGAACCTCAAACCCAAAGCTGGCTCATACGAACAAGAGGCGTCCGGTAGCCAGGACGATTGGAGCGGCCTGATAACGCGCAGGCCACGAATTTGTGTCATACTTCATTCTTACAAGTTGTAAGACTTTTTCCTTCCTTCGGACTATATTAGCAGCTTCTGAAATTGACTTGTTTTCCTGATATTCGCCAAATTGAGTTCTTTTCCTGCAAGAGAGAGCGTGTTTTGCGTATTGAAGTAGCTTGTTGCTTGAAACTAGTTCCAATGATGCATGAATGCCATCTTTAATTTCGTACTGCTCTATTGAGTGTTTAAAAAAATATTAAGATTTTTTTTAGCGAATTCTTAGCATCGTTCATTAACTTTTGGCCCAGTCTGTATTCCTTCGTATCTTTTCGTCTTATTTTTTTTTTTGAAAACTATTACGTAAAATCTTGTAACCTTGTAATTAATTCATGCATTATGACCTAATGTTTATATAGTGAACTAAGTAATGAAGGGATTTATGTCGGTGCTGCTTCCATTCCTTATATTATGACCGCTACTGCAGGTTACCAGCTGAGGTGCTTTCATCCTCTGCAGTTCTCCGACTTCAAAAATTTGGTTAGGCAACGGCTCTTTTACTTTTCAGCAGATGAATATTCTCCTATCTAAACCTTCACATCGGGGTGAAGAGACAAAGAAACAATCAAACAATCAACAAAACTATTCTTTATTGGATAGTGGAAAAAATTGAAACACAACAGACGAGTGCACTGCAGCTTCTATAGCAGAGTCAGGATCACGAGCACAGCCAATCTTTCTTTTCGTCACTTTTGACTGTAGTGTACGCTAGTAAGCGTACAACCAAGAGAAGAAATAGTGCAACTGTCCATACACTGAACTAAATACGATAAATATATTAAATTGTCGCACTCATCGATAACGTTAACTAGCTGTAATACAAAAAGCGCGTCAGGTGTTACGAACAAAACTATCTGTAGTAATCAGACTGATTGACGTGATCACTCATCAGATATAAAAATCAGGGCTAGATAAGTGTATCACATAATGCATATTGCTGACAGTGTAAATGAAAGCAGTGCATTTTTATAAAGAACCATGTGTATTTTCATTTACATAAAGTTACAGACAGAGACCTTCCAAAATTCGTCAGTAAATGCACTGAACATAGGAGCATGTACGAATAATTTCGTCCAAAAGCGTACGTTTTCGTTGCAATTTTGAATCTTTTATGTCCCGTTCCAGTGCCTCCATCGGAAGTAACCAGGTCGTCACGGCATCATGTACAGTGAAGAACAATTTCTAATAATAACTACCTGAAATTAAAGGTCAGTTAATTCATTATGAAAGCAAGCTTGAAACAGCTGCTTCACGAAAGTGAGGCTGATGCCTCGTACAAAACTTTTTTTATGGAGCCTACAGCTCACGGTCTTTGTTTCTTAACTACTCCTGAGGCAAGAAATAGGCAAGTGCAAACAGTCCAAAACTTTTTTTTACTAGTCCTACTTTGGCAAAAACTTTACTTGCAGCCATAAAATGAGTTATTCGTTTTTCCATCGTCTATAGTAAATGTAGACTAGAGACACATTAACGAAGTGCAAAGGACGGACCCCAGTTCCGGTGCTACGCAGCCTCCGCAGTATAGGGACCCGGTAACGAGTGCGCGCGCGGCATAAGGCCGCGGCCCCACTGACACAACAAGCGAATGAAGCGATGCAATGTAATTTTTGCGGGTGACGTGGCGCCTGTGAGCGATAGAGCGTCCCGCGTTCTGGGTTGCGTCAGTGGGGACAATAGATTGCTGTACCTGATGTTACACTTTCTCATGTAGCAATTGGCTGCGTCGCACGTCGCAATTGTTGCTTCGATTCGGCCCAGGCCTCAGGTGTGGATACAAAATTTGTCCTGTCCTATTCACGCCTCACTCAGCTACGTTCATATAATGACAGTGACGGCATAATCTGTTCTTTTGCCGCCACTCATGAACGTAAAGGTGAAAGAAAAATAAAATCAGCTACGGTGCATTTATTCAGGCTATTGCTGGTACTGAGCGTCTAAAGAGATGTTTATTCTCATTTCAAATTGGCTGCTGCCATTTGGCAGTATAGAAAAGGCATTTGTCATATAACGGGCACTTTTATTATCTACCTAAAAGTCCACATGAGCTCCAGTTACTTTTTAATGGCTGAATGCACTCATTTTATGTTATATAAGAGGGAATACGATTGGTCTCGGGCATACTAATTAGTATTTACTAAGTACTGTATTCGAGTTTGTTACACTGAGTCGGTTTACAGCTTTATCCTTTCTGGTTCGAATTTACTTCAAAATTAAAAGAGATATCCGAAATGTTTTTGTACCCATTCGAGATCAGGTGCTACGGACAACAATATTCAGCAGATAGATTCATGAATTGGTTACACACAAGATTGAGAATCTGCAGCACTTCCACCTGCTTGTCAGGAAACGTCGCATGCATGTGATCGGTGCAGTGGAGATCAGAGAACATGTAAGCCTTTGTAAAATTGTCGAAATATTCGTTTTCATTGGTGAATTTTAACTTTGTGTTCGTTTGTGTGGCGTTTTTGACGAAGTGATTGGTCATTTCACGGAAAACGGAGAACTGCGCTCCTTCTTCTAGAAAACCAAGAGGAGCGGAGGCGTTGGACCGCTCGATTATTTTGTGGAGATGATTCATAATTCGGTACTCGTCAACGTTGAGCATGAGCAGCAGTGACGCGAGGTAGACGTAGAACGTCGAACCTCTATTTCTGAAGATGAAGGGCAGCAGTGCGGTTGTCACTGGATCGTGCCGGTAAAGTTTGTTACATTCTCTGATCGAGGCGATGTTCAGAGGTAAAACGGAATCCCAGAACCAAAGTTCGGGTTTTTGTAGCTTACCAGACTTGTAATTTTCTCCTAGCAGATGCTGTTTTATACTTTTGGGCGATGCGTTTGAATAATAACTACGCTCAATTGTAGAAAAACGTCTATACTGGAGCTCAGCCAAAACAGTTTTCTCCTTAAATATGTTTTGTATGTAAGATCGATCTTTGGTAACGTTAAAGACATCTTTTCCATTTCTCAGTCTTTTCCATTGAGCCAGGAATTCCATTTCGGTCCACTGTATTAATGCGTCGCTGATGGCTCCTGTAAAGAGAAAATTTTCCGCCATATGGTTGGCGTGCGGCCGCGTGAGGCTCTGGGACAGGAAAATAACTCTCGTTTTGTCGCTGAGGTTGAGCAGCAACCTCAGCACAGCCTCGTGAACCTCCCATATAGCATCCAGACTGTTCAACGATGCTGGCTTGAGTGGATTTCGTACCACACCGAACAGCATCCACACACCGTAACCTGTGGAAGAACAAAGATATGTCACCAAACACAAAATGGATGCTCTCAAGTACCGGTAGTTTGTGGGCGTAGTGAGATAACATAATAATAACTTTTATTAAGAACACAATGGGTTCACAAAATACGCTTACAAGCTCACAAGTACAAACAAAGTAGTCAAAGTTCAACCTAGTAATTAGGCCCAGTGGCCACGTACAATGAGAATAAATAGATACACTCAGCCTACACCTGCAGTCACGAATGGCATTGAGCAGCTCAATTTTACACAGGAGAGAGAAAGAACTCTTCGCTGCATTGGTACAGAGAATTTAAAAGATTACCCTCGTACAGTGTGATTGAGACACACCGTTTCATTTTAGCTAGCCTGGCCAAGAGGCTTGTAACAGTAATAATAACAATAATACAAGTTGCACGAAGAGGTCAGTCCCCCGTATACCAACAGGCTCACATATAGTCCTACCGTACCTCGAGCAATCAAAAGGAAATAGTACAGTAGGAAGACAGAGATATATCAGCTCACGCCTGCGAGCCGTGAAATGGAAGCTTGGAGAAGTAGCAGGTAATAGGCAAATCAGCTACAGGTCATTCCGATCATGGAGGTCGTTGCC
>LQNS02278175.1:4447973-4471273 GCA_001587735.2 Parhyale hawaiensis | reverse complement strand
ATTAGCTGAAACCTATGAAAAATTAGACAGAACATAAGCAGTGTTCTTCAGTTATGTCTCAGAACCGTATGGTACAAATTTTCTTCAATCTAATTCTGATGGAACATGTGGAAATTCTACGGAACAAATTAATTGTTCCTCAATTATGTTGCCCTAGGACATTGAAAAAATTTCCACGCCAGGCGGTAAATCTGCTAGCTCTGACTTGTGAGCAGTGTGTAGTAACTGAAATTTGAATTGAGCCTGGTCCCTTCTCATGTCGTATTCAGAATACCTCTGGGATGCTCTATAATTTTCCCCTATCTAATACTGATGAAAGCAACACTGCCGTACTAATTCACTAACTAACTTACCAAGGTACAAGCAGAATTATAATAGAGTCTAAGGTTCCCGCGCTGTCAAAACTGGCAGCGATGCATTTGTGATGCCCCATCTTAATTGATCATAGTTGCTATAAACTTCTTTATGTAGGATGAACTGCCACTGCCTACTTGAATTATGGACCATAGGAGATGAGCAGGCTAGACTGAACAACACCAAGCTAGCCTTCGGTGATACGCTGAAAAGCATCGATTTTTTCCCCACAATCACTATTGCTCCTAATAAATTCTAAGCTCTGTATCCAGGAAACCCGATGATGTCATATAACTCGGGAGTTTTTTCCTCGAGTGAGAAGTTGTTCTGGTAAGGAAAAATATAAATTGCAGAAAAATATTCCTGTCGAGAAATCCTCGTGTTCTTTACCTGCACTGCTTCGATGATTATGCAGTCACTAAGAGCATCAGCGTAAACACAGGGCAGCTGAAGTTTGGACAAAGGAAACCTCAATAGAGAGTAGAAATCACGATGCAAGGGAGTGCTTTGAGACGTTGTATGTATCTACATTGCGTGGACGTCCTCGTTGTCATAGAAAAAATTGCATTCAGATATAGGTTTGTCATCATTTGCAGCCTAGCCTATTTTCTACCAGTCAGTTTTCAATGAAGCTGGACAGGAGGCCGCAGCCTCCAGCCTGGGCAGCCCCCAACCTAGTAGATGCAGTACCTTATGTTTTAGTTAAGAATACATACGTGATAGGTTAAACCCCATCCACACGTTAATATTTGTACTACTTTTATACTTCGAAACATGCGAATATTTCATCATATGTCACACGAAGTAATCCATTGAACTGTGGGCCGTCGGGTGAGTTTGCTGGCAAGCATCACTATAGTCAAACCAGTTGAAGCAGTCCTTTAGGGGCGGGGCTGAATTGAACGCAGCAGTGTCAAATCTAATCTATAAATCAAGGCATTTTGTGTTTTCGAATTTAAATATAATTTTATCGACAGAGACAAGTTATACCACGCGCCTAAGGGAGATTTGGCAAAGTTGCTTTGCGTTCTTAGCCACGCCCATCGGACTCCTTACGTTGGTTTGACTACAGTAAAGTATGGGATATGCCTCCTTCTTTGAATAAGTTAGAACTGAGAAAGCTGCGTACTTTTCTGTTGTTTACACTGACACAATAACACATTCGAACAATGTTAAGTATGAGTTTAGTTCCAAATGCAATGTGTGAACCGGCCTCAAGACCGCCTATGAACTTTCATATGCTGCTCTCAGAAGTGGTCAGAGCTGGGCAGTATCTAGATGCTTTGTATCTAGATACTGTATCTAGATATTTTTGTGTATCTAAATACAGTATCTAGATACATTTCAAATGTGGTATCTAAATGCTGTAACTAGCTACATTTTACCTGAATCTAGATACAAGTATCTAGATACTTTTTTGATACTTTTCAATAATGGCTATGTTCGATCAAAATGTGAAAGTTATCAGCTCGGTGCTAATTTTTCCAACAGATGGTGAAACATAAAATTATAGAAAAATGTCCCCAATTACAGTATATCAATTATTAAAGTGAACTAAAGGTGGTACAAACGCAGACAATTGTTTTGAGGTATGTAGTGGTTGACCCGTAATTTTTACAGCTGCCTGAAGTTTGAACATAACTCGGACTTCATCAGAAATGCGCTATATTTATTTTTGCAAGATCCTGAGTCCCACTTAGGAAACTTGAAGTATAACAGGGCTGTTAAAAATGTATTCCTCAAATACAACGCTACATTACCTTCGTCCGCACCTGCAGAGAGAATTGTTTCGCTCGGGGGTTTAACCCTGGCACCCCGAAGAGCCTCTCTTTCACATACAATGTTTAAAAGACACGTTCTCCTAAAATCTACAGTAACTGCTGTAAGACTTCCATTCAGCCACAAATATTAGCCGTATTTTCTTTTCAATAATTGTTTTCTTTATTGTGAGGTGAATTAAATGTTTTGACACAAACATACTATGCTATTTATTAATTTGTGTTTGGAACATTTTATCTTACTTGCAAGTTTTATTATTATGGTTTATTAAGATACACCAGACTGGGGTCTCGACGTGAGACCAGAGGAAACTCCATAAGGTTATCAACCTCCAAGCAATCAGCCCAGCAACCGAAGGAAAAGAAAGAGAGACCAAAAGATCACAGAATCACTCTGCTTGCCAATTCCTAAAAACTGCCAATGCCCGCCACAACGAAGGGAAAGCCATTAAAATTATTCCAAGCTTCTGCGAATAATGGTAAAAACGAACGAGAATACTAAATTGTACGACATTGTACCAGTTTCAGGGCAAAGTCATGTAAGGCACCAGAAAGCCAAGTATGCAGCGCCCTAGTAAATGGTTCCGGAAGGAAAACCGCCAGTGGATGAGTACGGCAATTATATAGCAAACCCCACAACTCTTCGACGTTGTGCCAGATCTCAAGGCACAGCACCATCCAGCATAAACGCTCATCGATGAACCTTTCTGACAAGCAAATTCAGGTGACAATCGGCAGCAGAATCCTCGACTAAGGAGCAGTATTCTAAAGGGGGGAGGACATAGTAACTGAAGTAAGGATGTATAAACTCTACTGCACCAAACACTTTCCAAGTACGTCGCATAGGAACGAGTTTCTCCGATGCTCGTGAGACAACTAAACGGATGTGGGCCTCAAACGTTAACTTAGGATCAAAATTGACAGCCAATATTACCAGGTCATTAACCACTGACAACGACACACCATCCAGTATGAGTTTGGGGAAAACAGGTCTCACTCTACGTGATCTAGACACGAACATAGCTTAAGTCGAACGTCAAATTATATTCACCTCCCCCCCCCACATAGAATACCAGAAATCAATCACTTCAAATCACGCTGAATGGACTCTGGAGTTTCCAACCTATTACTAGGATCTTCACACACAGCCAGCAGAGTAACATCATCAGCGTCCCCAACAAGTAAGTTATGAACAAAACGAAACAAGTCCGCTGTAATTACGATGAACAATAAAGGGCCCCATAAACTCATTTACTGTACTCTTCCCATTAACAACTAGGGCACTCTATGCTTCCGCCAAGCAAACCAAAGGTAACAACAATCATATCGGCTCTGAAACCATAATTTTCTTTATATCGACTCAAAAATCTAATCACTTGTGCCTTTTAACAGTGTTAACAGTTTCACTAATTTTCTGGAAGATCTGTTCCTAATTTTTCGAGTTACCCATGCTGCTAACAAACATTCTGACAAAAAATTAGTCAAACTCACAAACAGATCAACTGATCATCAGAAATTTTTAGCATTTATGCCTCTTAATATTACTAAAAACTCCTGTTAATTTCATCAAGATCCACTCCTAACTATTTGAGTTATTGTGCTGACAAGAATGAAATTAAAAATAACCTCAAATAATGAACGAACGATTGAACAGATCATCACAAAAATTTGGTCATTTACTCATCGTAATATGCCTAGCCACTCGTGTAAATTTCATAAATATCCGTCTATCATTTTTTTTAGTAATGGTATCAGACAGATAAACAAACAGATGAACGAATTTTCACCAAAAGTTAATCACCTGCTCCTCAAAACATACTTCCTGTAATTTTCATCAACATGCGTCTATAACTTTTTGAGTTATCTAGATGATACACAAACAAAATAACAGGCAGATAGAGAGACAGACCCGACGAAAACATAACCTCTTTGGCGGAGGCATCCACACTTTAGCATCTACCAGACAAAAACTGACTAACAACCATGAAAACTGAATCATCAACACCCGTCAATCTGTGCTTATGAAGCAATCCTAAGTGATTGACGAGATCAAAAGCAGCAGTGAAGTCAAGCTTGACCAACCTAGTCTCATGACCCATATCAAGTGCCAATCGCAACACATGAGGAAAGTGAAGCTAAGCATCAAATGTTCCCAAGCCCTTAAGCCCTGACGAAAACCATACTGCGTCAGAGGAAGGACACCCTATTTTTCAAAGAAAGCGACCCAACATCGACGCAACCAACCTTACGTAAACTTTAGGACAAAACAGAGGTGATCGAGATGGATCTTTAGTCAGAGGTCCTAGGTGAGACACAGCCCCTGGAACAGGCGTTACATGAGGGACACGCCAGCATTTCAGGAAAGAGCCTAGCCGTAACATTCAACGGAATGTAGAAGCGAGCATGGCTGCAAGCACACCAGCCATCTACCGAAGAAAAAGCGGAAACAGGCCCGAGGGATCAATGCTACCATTGGGGTCCAGGTCAAGAAGAAGGCTGTGCACTTCGGAAGATCTTAGAGCAAAAGCGGAGAACCTCGGTTAAGGGTCACACGCTAAAGAGATGCACACCAGGTCTCGACTCTGCTTCCCATCGAAGTATCGCAAAAAAAATGATCCGCCTTGGTAGCATGGTTCACGACAAGGTCACCACTAGCACTTGCAGCACGGACAGAAGAACTCGCACCAAACACAATGCTTTTCAGTGACGACCACCTTATGTGCTCTAGAAACAGACGAAACTCAAAACTCCCTGGACCTCAGATGATGCTCTCTCTCAGCTCCCTTATAAGTAGCCTTGGCTCAACGCTGCAGTTCTCTGAAACGCTGAAATTCAATATCAGACCGGCTGCTGGGCCAACGGGAATATACCTCGATATGGCTTCAACTGATGCGCCCTCCAGCAGGATTCTATTCGGCGCCCATCGCCTGTTTTGATCGTAAAGAAGCGGGAAGGGACATAGGTACGCACCATGTCAGAGAAAAGTCAATCCAAAGTAGAGTCAGGATCAGGAGACTTTCTTACAACGCCCAAGCTAGGTAGCGCAAAGATGGCGCCAGCAACAGCGACCCAATTCGCTCTGGACTCCAAAATATCTCACAACTGACAGAGACTCTGGGGGCCCGCTGACGATGTCGCAGCGTTGCAGAGAGGGCACTTTGGCCCGAGGAACCAATTTGAGATGACACTGACACTCCGACCAAACCAGGAACATCACTCAACAAGAGGTCAAGAACACCACCCATTCAACCAACTTCTCACAGCCAGAGGTAGTCACAAAATCGAAGATTGCATGGCCATGGCAGTCTGTCCTTCTCGAGCCTAACCATTCCATATGGTGATAATTGAAATCACCCATAACTGCGAATGCAGAACGCCTATCCGATGACTGAATCCTAGCCTTTATATCCAAAAGACAATCAAGAACACCATCATCAACAAACCGACTACGATACACTGAAAAACAAATAAAAGTTCTTAAACGAGCCACAAACTCAAAACACCTTCAGCTCACAACGTAGACAATCATATTTGCTTTCTCCAGACACAACAGCACCTATACGAACGTAAGCAGCCAGACCTCTAAATCCAGGGCACAAGTCTCGCAACTGCAATATTGGCTTTTAAAAATTCGGGATCATCAGCTTAGAAACATGGCGATGACTAGAGACAGGTGTCGCCAAACTCAGTACAGTACTAGATCATAATTAGAGGAGACTACAGAGAGCTCAGCCATATTATCATAAAGATCACGAGTATGAACACACAAGATGCCGCGCGAATGTATACTAGAGCAACGAGGACTAAGGTTAACCCCCACATCAGGATAGCTAACCATCAGGCAAGCAAAAAATGTAATAAAAATAATCACCAAAAGTGAGAGGATAACATCAATCATAAAAAAATCGACAGTCACGTTTGCGACGGAAGCTGCCAGCTATTAACGCGCCCTAAACACCGCCATCACCAGTACAGGCTTTGGCCGAAAAGAAAAAGAATAGAAACAAAAGGAAAAAAACATCAGGTGGTACTCCCTGATGGTAGAGAGAGGAGCATACTATGGAAGACCGAGTACAAAACTATGGTACCATTCTGTTCATATCCTCTCAGGGATACTGTTGGACCAAAAGGTCTCATCCGTCTTCAGAGTGACATTTACTCCAACTTAGTGGCTACCCAGAGCCCTAACCCAAAGCTGGCTCATACGAACAAAGAGGCGTCCGGTGGCCAGACAATGGGGGCGGCCTGATAACGCGCAAACCATGCATAACATGAAATCAACATTTACTGAAATATATGGGCTAAAATATCCATTCTATTTAAATGTTCTTGCAACAAAGAGAAAAATATTTCTATAGCCAATAACATTTTATTAACATTTTCCACTACTTGAGATATCTTATGACAAGACAAACGAGATCAATTAGACAATTGCTAAGCCTCTTTGGCAGAGGTAAACGGAAAAAAGTTATTAATATAAAACAGTACTTTAAAGAACCCAAATCATATCCATCTAAATAACATGATTCTAAACCATATGGACTATTTAAATTAATGAATGTGGTTGTAAATGGAATAGTATCTAGTATAGTTTCTATAGATACAATCAAGTATCTGTATTTAGATACAGTTGAAAAACTGCATCTAGTATCTGTATCTAGATGCATTTTAAGGGTGTATTTAGTATCAATAGTATCTCGATAGATTTTTTAGTATCTATGCCCTGCTCTGGAAGTGGTCCACTGCTGGCTTTCCCAGCTGTTGTTCATCTGCTACCCAACGAAAGGGAACGAGTCTTGCAGTGGTTCTGTACAGGAAGAGTGGGGTAACTAACGTCCCCCGGACTTCATTTGGACAACAATAAGGTATCTCAAGGTAACAGTATGCTGACTTGCTCTCCATACAACTGTAATGTAAACAAAACTTAAAACTCCCTTTTTTTGTGCAGAGTGAAATGAAGCTCTTCAGCCATGATAACGAAACCGCTTGCTCTTTTCATAACCCTTTCCGTGGGAGCATGGCTGGGTGTATTTTCCATCTTCAAGTTCATAAACGACCGTCCCCAACGAATTAACTCGTTTGATGACGACTCTTCAAATGCAAAGTTTCTGCCTCAAAAATTGCGCAGTCAAAAACCTTCATCAACTCCAGCTTCATACAAATGCAGGCAGATGTTTAGCATCACAGAAGCTCTCCAAAACAACGGTCAGCCCAGTTCTAGAGTGCAGGATGTCATAGACAGACTGGAAACAAACACCAAATCTTCGTTTGCCTGGAACACTGAACCGTACAAAGAACTAGCTATGCTGATGCCAAGTATGCTCGTAAAGGCCAAACCAAATTTCAATACAACAAAGTTTCTAAACTTATTCGATGGCCTGGACAACGTAGAGCGGCACTGTCAAGAATTGCTAGCAAGAATAAGGTTGGGTGATGTTAAAAATGTGACTGAAGAGGATGTCGCAGCCGTCAAACTGTACATGCTGGCTAAGCAACAAGATTTTACATATAATCTCAAATCTAAAGGTAGTCACCTGGAGCAGTTGGACGGTTGGTTGCCTCACGTACCTTGTCGTATGAAGACGAAATATACAAAAGATGAATTGATACTTTGTGTTTCGAAGGTTGTTCAGCAAAGGAAAACTTTTCGTATTGCCTTCATGGGCGACTCCAAAATTCGTCAAACCTTCTCAGCATTTATGGTAGAAACCCGGGCTTTCAACTACACAATTACTGCTAAGGTTAGTATTTAGATGAACATTTGTTCAATTTTAGGTCAGACATTTAAAAATACATATTTATTAATCCATTATCGCTATCTATACATGCTTCCACAACGGTGGATTGTCAAAGCCAGCCAATGTCTCTCTGTCTTAACATATTTTCACGATGGAAGTTTTTCATTGCTCTTTCAAAATGAAAAGTCGATACTGGGAATCTCCGTTATAGTCGTGGCTCTAGGAGGGTGTCTGTGTACATTTCTCTTTTGCAGCTCTAACATATATTTTCCTATGCCATATGATGGGGACATTGAAAAAAATTGGGTAGAACTCTTCGCATCTGGTACATTTTGAGAGGGGGGCAAAATTATCGATCGTGAACCAATTGGTCAGAAATTTGCACAGTAGTTATATGTATTTTCGCAAAAAAAAAAATTTTTGCTCCCACAACTTTTTTGATTTAGGCCTTAGTTTTTTATGAAATGAGAAATATATATATATATATACATAAGTAATTTTGGAAATTTCAAAGGAATAGAACTCAATGAGTTTTCATGCTAGAAAAAAAAAATGGCACTTTTGGAATGCTTGAAACATTCCTAACGAAACTATAGAGCTGGATTCTCCTTTTTCTATTGCGTTCGATCGCTAACCATACTAGAGAGCACTCTGAGAGCGCCAAGCAAAGCAACGATAACGGAAAATATAAATTGGTTCTGAAACCGTGATTTTTTTCGCATCTACACCAAAATTCAATCATTTATGCCTCTTGATAGTATTAACAATTCCTGTAAGATCCGTTCGTAACTTTTTGTGAGTTGTGCTGCTAACAAACATTATGACAAACATAAGTCAAGCACAGAAACAGACCAAGCGATCATCACCAAAATGCAATCATATATGTATTTTAACATTAGTAACAACTCCTGTAAATTTCATCAAGATCTATCCGTAAATTTTTGAGTTAGTGTGCTAACAAACATAAAATCAAACATAGCGACCAACGAACAAACAGACAGATCATCTCAAAAAATTGGTCGTTTACTCTTCGTATAATAGCTAACAACTCATATAAATTACATGAAAATCCATCCATTACTTTTCGAGCTATGGCCTGAAGAAAAAATAGGCGAACAGATAATCAAATAGACAGATGAACGGATTTTCACCAAAAGTTAATCATCTGTTACTGTGAACATGCCTTCTAATCCCTGTAAATTTTGAAAAGATCCGTCCATAACTTTTTGCGTAATCTTGGTGACAGACAAAGAGATGCACAGACCAACAGAATAACAGACAAACAAACACGTCAAAAACATACCGTAACCTCCTCGACGGAGGTATATATAGAGAAAAACAAAGGATTCGGTTTTGAGCTGTGATAAAAAAAATTATGAGGCCAAAAATGGAAAGTCCGGCTCCATAGTTTTGTTAGGACTGTTTCAAGAATTCCAAAACTGTTATTTTTTCCTAGCATGAAAACTCATTGAGTTCTATTCCTTTGAAATTTCCCAAAAATACATATATATTTACATTATACATGTTTTCCATTATATCAAAAACTAAGGTCTAAACAAGAAAAAAGTTGTGGGAGCAAAATGTGTTTAAATGTGTTTCTTTTAAAAAATACATACCGTATAAATATCAAAACAATCGGTCATTTTTCCTCCCTCATGCCCCCATCTCAAAATGTACCAGATGCGAAAGTCGTTTTTTTAATGTCATCATGTGCAATGGAAAAATACATGGTGGAGCTGTAAAACAGAAATGTACCCCCCCCATCCGAGCCAGGACTAGAACACCTTACAATCTTCTCTCATTGAGCCAACACCAGTACAGAGCAGTGAGTGCTGACGCTGCTTCTGCAGAGTTGGATAAGTGGTAGAGTGAAAGCGTGGTAAGCATTGAGGGGTCCCCAAGCAATTCAAATCTTTATTTGAATCCTATACGTATTTATGTTTATATAACTGGTTAAAAATAATGCTATGTCGAATACTAACAATGCTCTTACGTACTTTCTCCTGCTGTGGAAGTTAAAAAATATGTAGTAGCTTTGTCTTCTATCAAAACTAAATAGCTGCCCTGATCTGAAGTTTTCTTAGTGATGTCTGGATCAAACACTCATGGAAGATCGTTCTTGCGACGTGTCTCAACCGTAAGCCATAGTCATCTTCAGGCAGAACGACGGATTTATCAATGCGCGCTGTTAATTAAATCTGAGTTGATTAAGTACACTAACTTGTACTTGCAGACTTCGGTAGAGCGTACGCATGTTGAAGCTCGTTGGTGATTGGTCTGTGGGCCGGAATGCGCGGCCAATCTACAGCGCGCATTGCAAGACTCGCCCGCCATCCTTCCTGAGATGACTGCTGGTTGGGGTGGAAACGCGTCGCAAGAATAGTTCAGAAAATACGCATGGAAGAACGTACCTCCAGACATCAATACGAGCCCTTCAGCACAAGGCATGCAACTAGCTCATCAAATAGAAATAAAGCAAGCAAGAAACAACATGTATTTTCTCATATGGATGCAGTGCCCAACAAATCAGGGCGCTGCACCCTGAGGTGCTTATTATTATAAGTAACATCCTTAAAGCTAAGACACGGGACAAGATTTGCCACTGACTTGGGGATTTACCAAAGTAGGTAGTCAGTGTTATGTTAGCCAGTTAGAAACTAAAGAAGTAGCGCAATATTCGACAGACATTCTAGTTTAATACTTTTTTATTCTATACGTATATGATAAAAAGAAAATTTAAAACTTAAGATAGATATATTATACTTTGAAGCAATGAACTACGGTGCGCTTTTTATGTAGTGTAACATTTTGAACATATAATATATATGATACATAATGAAATTTATAAATAAAGTAATATAGACATGTCATACGAAACGAGGTACAGTATGTATTTTTAAGCTTCCAAAGTAGGAAAAAGTATTGCAAATATCCAAAGTGGCTTCAATTGTTCTTATGCCTTCAGTTTAATTTAGTTTACGACGCACACCGTATTTCTAAAAGTAATAATTCTCTGTGAGTTCAGAAGAAGTTTTTCCACTCTAATCTAGGATAAACAAACAAGCAAAGAAAAAAAACACTGTCACCCGTATCGCCCTATACGAAAAATGCGTTACCTGTTTCACGGTCATAACAATGTTTTCACACTGCTTCTCCGCTAGGGTAAGTCTCGAGCAAATTCATATGTGACTGGACTTTAACATTCATTACAGTACACGCGCACCTTTTTAATATTTGACATAGCCTTACACTTTAACAATAAATAAATTAGTAATTTTTTGTTTAAGCAATCTGAAACCAAATTATTATTTTGCATAGGACACCTATGCAGTGCTCTTTGACTTTTGTAAGTAAGCAGAAATATATATTTTGAGAGGTATATACATTATACTAAGGTCTAATTGCGGAGTAATACTTAATTGCGACTCTTCCTTGGTTTTTAATAATATATGCGGAAAAGAAAATTTATTGCCAACGTATAGGGATTTTCCATGAGACTTAATTGGCTGTCCTCTTCCACACGCCATAGGGAGAGAAGCGGTCGCTGGAAGAATGGCTTCTGGTGCTGGCAAAATTCCGAGATTTGCCGCGCGTGACGGCCACGTCCAGCAAACTGCCAGGCTTTGAGCTCCTGCAGATGTGAGTAACAGCGACACGTTCGACGTTATTGCAGCGTTTTTTTTTTTTCTTTTAATCTTGGCATAACGGTAATGGCATAGCGACATAGCGGGCTGGACCCTCAACTTTGGCTGCTCTATAGTTAGCGTCCTGTACTTTTTGGTGCCGATGTTTTGGCGCCAAAAAAAGTTATTTATTTTTTGCATCTCGTGATTGCGGGCTAAACCGCCAAATATTTTAACGGCATTTTTCCTAACCTATCGTAACTTTACCTAACCCAACCATACCTAACTTAACTATACTTAGCCATACCTAAGCTATCCATACTATGCGGTACCCTCGTCATTTGCTGACGATACACGAATACTAGCTGCTGTGCAATCTGTGGAAGACGTGCTATCTGTGCAACGAAATCTGGAAAGTATCTACAATATTTAGTAAGAAATAATATCACCTTTAATGATCAAAATTTGAACTGCTGAGATACGGAAAAAATCAACCACTCTTTGAATCCACGCAATATACCACCAGCGATGGGCATGAAATTGAGAGGAAGACAATTTTAAGAGACCTCGGAGTGAGGATGCAAGACGATGCTACGTTCGAAGAACATATTGCTAGAGTAATCGCTGTGGGAAAAAGATGGAGTGGATGGGTTTTACGAACTTTCTCGTCACGCGAAATACATTTAATGCTCACACTATGGAAACAATTAATCTTCCGAGAACAGAATACTGTTCCCCACTTTGGATGCCGGGTACAAGAAAAAAGCTTGAACAACTTGAAGGTATCCAACGATCGTTCACGGCCAAAATTCGAGGCATGCAGGAGTACGATTACCAAAAACGACTCAGCTGTCTCCACTTGTATTCAATACAGCGCAGATTCGAACGATTTACAATCACATATGTTTGGAAAATTCTGGAACGTATCGCTGTGAATGTGAATGAGCGGATTGTCGCCAGACACTCGGAAAGAACTGAAAGGACCTGTAATATCCGTATCCCAAGCAGAGATGGTGGAAAAGCTGTGGCCACAAAATATTCCAATAGCTTCGCTGTACGAGGAGCAAGATTGTTTAACAAAATGCTTCGGCATATTCGAAACGCCACTGTAGAGTTCAAAAATTTGCTGGATTCACATTTAAGAAGAAAACCAGATAGACCAGCGGTCAGCGGTTACGTGCACTGTGGAGATAATTCGCTGCTGGCTCTCTCTTTGGTTGCAAACTGCGGCAGCACAGAAGACACCCAGCAGAGTGACTCCACACACGTTGGGTGACGTGCGCAACGTCACGTGGACTTCTTCCGAAGACTCTCAAGGAAAAATGCACCTGGAAAGCATATCCGTAATGCAGCCAACTCCTCAAGGAAAATACCTAACCTAACAATACCTAACCTAACAATACCTAACCTAACTATACCTAGCCTAACCTTACCAAAACTAACGTAAATATTGGGTCCCAAAACATCGGTGCCAAAAGATTTGGTGCCAACAGAATCTGCGTCGATAGTCCTATTCCGCTCTAGTTATGGGCCTGTTGGACCTTCTGTTGCAAACTATCTAATCTTGTAATAAACAGCAGCTAGAACTTTTGCAGAGTAAAGTCAATGATGATGTTTGTAGACAGGCTAGAGCAGGACCACATGTTTCCGGTAGAGCGTAAAGCATTTGTTTTACTGAAAAATATTCCAAGTCTGCAGCGAATTGTCTGTTGAAGACTTGAGAGCAGTAGCAGCTTGAATTAGAACTTGACTTTTTCTCCTATATTGATCCCTTTCCAGGTCGTATCAAGGATACCTCAGAGATACTCTTATTTTCCCATATCTAAAACTAAGTAGCTAATGGAGAGAAATGCACAGTTATATCATAGATCATGAGTTATTTGTATGCACCCAAAATTGCAGTATAAATTACAATGCTAATAAACTCACCTTGTGCAGTCGTAGCTTCCTGAGACATATTTTGAGCTTTTGTGTGAACCGTCGGCATTAAAATTCTTAACCTCCAATCATCTCATTCGTACAGCATTGCTTGATCGCT
The DNA here is from genome assembly GCA_001587735.2 of Parhyale hawaiensis. Taxonomy (NCBI): domain Eukaryota; kingdom Metazoa; phylum Arthropoda; class Malacostraca; order Amphipoda; family Hyalidae; genus Parhyale; species Parhyale hawaiensis. Next base: position 4,457,742 of record LQNS02278175.1, on the reverse strand, counting down.
AGTGGTGTTGCTGCTACTGCGTATTACTTCCATTCTATTATACAATTACGATTCCATCTTCATATTACGAATTACAGCTTGTTTTACTGGCGCGAGTTATCTGTGCGTACGTATCTTTGTCATAGTACTGATACTTCTTATTTTCGAATTTCAAGTACTACTAAGATTCCCTTTTACGAGTCATTTTCTAGTAACCGACACAAATCCCTTTACCCAATAAAGTTAAACTCACTTTCCTTTTTATACTAACAGTTTACTTTATTTCTAGTAGAACTCACTAATTTTAATTCAGATGAAAGACATTTTTCTCAGTACGGCTATAAGACACTTTTCTCAGTACAGCTACGGAACACTTTTATCAAAACATGTAGAAGATGCTTTTCTTATTACAGATGAGGAGCGTTCTTATTACATTTATTTCTTTTAGTCATATGTTACCTTTCACATCATAGGTCAAATGTGAACCGTTTTACTAATTTACAGTTAGAATTTAACTTTCTACAACAGTTCTTTATTTCCAATGGGTTTCAGGCTAGGTTCACAGATCAAAGAATCAATTCGTTATTAAACAACCTGTACTCAGGGGGTAACTTGCAACCGACTAGAAATTTTACATATTTACCTCCGCCAAGGAGATTATGTTTTCGTCGGGTTTGTCTGACTGTTTGTCTGTCTATCTGTCACCAAAATAACTCAAAAAGTTAAGGACAGATTTTGACTAATTTTACAGGGATTGTTAGGTATGTTAGGAGGAACAGATGATTAACTTTTGGTGAAGATCCGTCCATCCGTTTGTTCGTGTGTTGGTCTGCCTTATTTTTGTCAATGCCATAACTCAAAAAGTTATGGACGGATTTTTATGAAATTTGCATGAGTTGTTAAGTATATCATAAAAAGTAAGTGCCTAAATTTTTGCGATGATCTAATAGTTCGTTCGTATGTTTGTTGCTGTGTTTGATTTTATGTTTCTTAGCACAATAACTCAAAAAGTTTTGAGTGAATCTTTTTGAAACTTACAGGAGTTGTTAGTAATGTTAAAAGACATAAGTAATCAAATTTCGATGCAGATCGCTTGATTCGTTTCTATGTTTGAGTTGTCTTTGTCATAATGTTTGTCGTGCAATAACTCAAAAAGATTTTGCATCGATCTCTATGAAATTTACAGGAGTTGTTAATAATGTTGAAAGGCAAAAACGATTAAATTTTGGTGAAGATCGGCTGACTCGTTTCTATGTTTGACTAATGGTTGTCATAATGTTTATTAACAGCATAACTCAAACAGTTATGAAAGGATCTTCAAAAAATGCAGAAACCGTTAATACTATTACAAGGCACAAAGTATTAGGTTTAGGAGTTGATACAAAAGAAATCAGGGTTTCAGAGCCAATTTGAATTTTTCGTTACCGTTGCCGTACTTGGCGGAGGTATGCAATCGCAGAGTGCTCTAGTTGGTATTTCCTTTTTTTGGCACCCAATCCTGCAAACTCAGGGCAGAACTTCTGAAGCTTCTCACCAAGTAGTATCCTTCTTTAAGTTTAACATAATCCTAATCAACAAATATAGAATTGGTTCTTTCTTTCGCCGTATATATAAAGATCGCCTGCCTGACTCTCTACGTTCGTCCCTGGTGTACAACTACTGTTGTTCCAAATGTGGAATGCGCTATGTAGGCTCTACCACGCGTAGCCTTAGTACCAGGGTCGCTGAGCATAGAGGCGTTAGTTCCAGGACCGGTCGCCCCTTGTGTACGTACACGTACACCTTCTCACTCGTCCATACGTGAACATGCCTATCAGTGCAATAGTCCAGTTACTGCAAATGATTTCCAAATTCTCTCTTCAGCTAAAGGTAGTCACAAGCTGTGCATTGTAAAATCTCTGTACATTTTCAAAAAAAGCCAGAACTGAACGACATGCAGAGTACAACCCCCCTCTCTGTCACAGGTCCATCGTAAATTAGATTTTAAATAACGTTTTCAAATTTGTATACTGTAAGATTGTCTTTTTTTTTCGTAACAGGCACGTATCATATTCTTATTGCCATTGAGAATTATTCGCATATTATTTCCACCGGTCATTTTTCGTGTATGCAGGTACGGACCATTTTCTATTGACAGACACTTATATTCTTATTTCCGTTACGAGATATTTTTATTACCTCACAAACTATTTACCGTGTGTACAGGTACGAACCATTTTCTATTTACAGACACATATGATATTCTTATTGCCGTTAGGAGATATTTTTATTACCCCACAAACCATTTACCGGGTGTACAGGTACGAGTCATTTTCGATGTACTTCGCCTCCAACATCATGAACAGTCCGAGGTATCACCAACTCGTCCGCTGGGCGAGAGGGGACGACAACCCCCCAGATCTGCTGATAATAGGTGAGTTATAAGCTTCCAACCTTCCTTAGCTTTTCAACCCCATCAGGTTCTGCCAGCGGCTCTGCATGGAGACAACAGCGTCTAGTGCGGGATCTAGCAGAGGAGATTGCCCTTATTTTCAGTTTGTCAATTTGCATAAAGTCGCAGTATGTCTCAGAAGAACAACGTGTTTGCAATCAATTAAATCAGAAAATTCTGATAACTCGTCGTCTCATGGGATATGCGCTAACCCAAATTCAGCGCTCGAGCGACGGGGGGTGAGGATTCTATTCGTAGGCGATGACTTAACATGATCGGAATGACCTCTGCCTGTTGTCTCTATAACTTGTTGCTTCTTTAACTTTCTCTGTTGCTTCTTTAACTTTCTCTATTGCTGGACGTAGACATGAGCTGATTTCCCTAATCCGTTTTCTCTCTATTTTCTTACTGTACGCATTTTTAACCGTTTATGTCATATGATGACGCGTTACTCAAGCTACAGAAGGACTATCTGTGAGCCTGTTACATACATTAAGAACTGAGTTGGACTGTAGACTGCAAATTGATCTTACCCTTTTTAATCATCTTTGTTATATTGTGAGAACAAGTTGTTTAATGTTATCATGTCTGCAGGTGTAGGCTGAGTGTGTCTACGTATTTTCCTTGTGGGTTGCCACCTATTTGTGCGACTGGGACCCATCCATAGTGTAATGATGGTTACTTTGTTTTTGTAGAAGTATTTGTAAAACTATTGTGTTCGTAATAAAAGTTATGTGACTTAATCAATTACATGTTGTGTTAAAAGGCTAACGATTGACTGAGAAAAGCAAAAATCAGCTGCAGCAACACAAGAAAAACTCGACGAAAAAGAGGAACCCAAAGGAAAATGTCTCCTGACTCTCGAAAGTCAACTGAAACTTTCCTTCCCGGTCGGGGTTGCTTAGAAGTTCTCTTTATTAAAATTCTCAAGTGTATCCCAAGTCACACTGCATCTGTTGAATAAGAAACTACAACCTACGCATGCTAAAAGTACCACTGAAGCCTGCCTCCATTTATACGGTAAATTTTTACGCATTAAAACTATGGACTCGTGCTTATTTTTACACGTAAGCTGCAAGAGAGTTCAAAGTTTCAACGGGAAGAAATTAAAAATGTGTCTGTAAATTTCTTCATTTAGAAAGGCATCCTAAAGTGTCCATCGTTTCGCTGGAAGATCCTGTAGTTCACAGTTTACAGAAAAAGTTTTCGTTCTGTCTTACGACGGAAATTTCTATTTTTGCTTTTGTCATATCGCGGAATGTGTCCGTTGCTAGGCTGGTTAATGGGAAGTTTTCATTGACTCCGTCAAATTCCAAGCCCAAAAATTGACGTCATCATTGACGTCACATCGACGAATGGTACGGCTGAGCTACCTATCGGTATTTAATTAATCGGTATTTAATTAATTTTTGTCGTAAATTGTGAATTTGGTCCTTTAAACACATAAATAAATGAAGAAAATATATAGTAATCGAACAACAAGCAATTTTCAATAGAAAATTGCAGTGGAGGCTGGTGGAAACTTTCACAGCACCACAGGCAAAATCTGGGTCCTGATTTGCCTTCTTCTTTGAAGTGTAGCGATATTTACACTTCATTTTCAGTTTGCAGTGCTCTTAATAAAACATATTTAAACATATCATCGTATTTTCGATTTGATTCCTGCAATGTTCCGCTCAGGACCGGCTAGCTTCTTGAGCTGTATTCATACACAAAACACGGCAATATGGTTGTCGTCAAGTACCGGAAGTTTGTGCAATAACTGTTCCTATGTTTTTTTCACGTTGAAAATATAACTCTACGTATATTTTTTGGTTCGGATTAAATGCCCAGCCTACGAATGCTAAGGCCCGACCCACAAATACTTCGACTCGTCGATGTGATGTAAACTGGCTACACGCGATCACGGGTAAGTTTTATTTTAGTCCCATATTGAGTTCTCCCGTTGCACTATTTGCTTCTTGGTACAGATCGAACATATCAACTCCATTAAAGAGCTATCGATACGGCATGTGCCGTTTGGGTATCAAAGGATAATTCACAAACAGTACCAGTGTGTACTGTGCGTGAAATTGATTTATTGGATACGAATGACCTCTTTTGACCTTGAGGGTGAAATGAACGTTGATGGCTCGGTTGATTAAGTCGGTACCTCCTAGTTCGCAGTCTCGATGACGTGGGTTCGAGCCCAGTCCAGTTCCAAGTTTTTTTCAAAAAAGAATCAATAAACAGCGGGATCGAAATTTAATATCTGTCCACGCTGCTGGAAGTTGTTTGTCTTTGCGTTAACTGATGGAACTTGTAAATAAATTCTATCGACATAAAGAGGCATTTTAAAATATCTGACCAATGGGCGGTGAGAAACTTTCTGACAGTCCGTATAAATTTTTCACTGCGTAGCTTAAATTTGACCACATGCATGCAATCTGAACAATTTGTTTAAGGCATCTAGTTTTTCCTAAGCCTGTTCTGCAAAATGACCCGTATCGTAGTGCAAACACCAGAATCGTATAAATTATGGAGTACGCTATTTAGCACAGAGGAAACGATATGGGGTCCGCAAGGAGTATTAATATGTTGAAACAATTGTGAACAGTAACCATTTACTGTTTCTCCTCACTGTACACAATTATATCTGAAGCCCGGAATTTTGCTATGCAGCTATGTACAACGGTGTTGCCTGTGATGCCCACAAATAGCGTCTTGAAAGTCATAAATTTGAATCCCTGTAGAACTAGAGCGCCTAGTGGCCTTAAACTATCACCCGCTGGAAACGGAGGCATAAAGCTAGTGAATATAATAGTAATTAGCTTTTCAATAACTACATAAGAAAAAATTAGAACGCCTCGTGGCTCAAGACGATCTGCCGCGGAGAAAATTCAGCGCCGTCATTTTTTATGGCCAGCTAGGTCTAGTTTTTTTTCATGTGTCACATCTAGGTCAACCCAACAGACACCCTACAAAAATTATGAACATTGCTCTACTCCTTCTACCACTTATTGGGTGGACAGACATACTATAATATATACTTAAATCTTCAACGAAAACATTATCACCTTTCTCGCTTCGATCGGGGTTGATAAAAAGAACGATGTGTAGCGAAAGTTATATGGGGAATAAATAATGCATAGTAGAACTGAAAATGCCATAGTGAATCTTTTAACTTTGCTTAATAGATTTCTATTAATTTTTTTCTATTTTCAAGTTATCTAAGTAATTATTTAACTGCGCTTCATCTAATGACGGTGTTCGTTCACAGGGTGGAAAATATGCTTCGCACAATGGGAATATTTAATTTACCACATTAAGGAAAATGAAAATTCAAAAATCTTTTATGTCATTTAATTCTTAGATGATTTCTCCCAAGTTGAAGACATCCTTCTCGACGTGACCACCTTTAGCCTTAACTACTACCCGAAGACGCTCAAAAAAATGATTGGGGCACATCGAGGCACGCACGGGGCTCCTGTCAACGTTTTAGCCCACGCACGAAGACGAGTTCGCTTCAGACCATTCAAGCTTTTGTGAATTCTTGCACAAGCCTCTGCCTCAAGGATGGGTCATAGTGAATAATCCATTGGGTTGAGGACGGGAGAAGATGAGGGCAAAAAAAAAAAACTTTCTCAGTGGCTCGCTCCGACAGAGCACCTCTGTCGGTTGCACCAGACCCGCGACAGCGCCCAACTCTGGGGGCGTCTTACACCTTTACACCTTTCTTGTTTCCAGATCAAATTACATGCAACAATAAAATACAAAAGTCAAAAACTAGAAAACAGGCCCTTAAAAGCTAGTGGCTTATTGGGCAAAACGTTCAAGCGTCATTATAATGGCGTAAACAAAAATCTCTAAATATGCATTTAAATCATTATGGGACATATATAGTACTAATAGTTCAAATAGATCATTAAATACTTTATTACATTGAAAAATAGTAGACCTTTTCTCTATGTCTAACCTAATCACAGGAAAGTTAAAACGACTGTTCCTTATATTATAACGTTGGTCTGCTAGTAAATGAGAGAAGTGGCTGTTAAAAAATTCGTTTTCCCCAGAGATCGCCATATGCAAGAATTTAAGTAGAAAATAGTGATAAATTTCATCATATTTCAACAGATTAAATCTTAAATACATGACATTCGAGGACACCAAAAGTATATTATTTTGGTCTCGCTTTACACGCAATATTACTCTGAGCACTGTTTCGAGGCGTAACCTTCATTGTAGACAACTTTCGGTGTTCATCACGGCTCTTGCTGAAGAGCCAGCGCTCGACCACTGCTACAGATGGTCAGTTTTTGAAATGATCCGAATTGGGCCCTGGAAAGGATTCGAAAGATTTCCTTGTCTAGAAGGAGCCAGGCAAAAAGCAATAGCCCTAAAGGGTCCAAGAAGATCTGAGTTACAAGCGACTTTACTCAGGGGCTATTAGCTGCAGAACCTTCAGGTAAAGGTTGAAAGCAGCAAGAATCCGGGTTAGAACAGTATTGTCCTAACAGGGTTTTGCTCCATCGACTTGTACCGGGACAATCCAGAAAAGGCAACTCGTTATTAATACTCCATCCTTTGATAGAAGGCCAGGGGTACAGCAACTCACTGAAGATAGCTGCCAGGAACCCCTGGGGTTAAAAGTGACTTACAGTCACTATCCTGCCATTTTTGAAAGAGCTAGATTGTCTGAAGGAAAAGTCAGCAAAAAGGTAAGAGAACAAATTAGTTCAAGTCACTATCTTTTGCACCAGCAACTCAGGGGGGCCATGAAGGCCTTGAAACCCCTCCCTGTCGCGCCATGGGTATGTCGGTGCTACCGACAGAGGTGTTCTGTCGGAGCGAGCCACTGAGAATGGATAGAGTGTTGCAACGAATTTTTCTTAGTGGCGAGCGAAGACAGAACACTTCTGGAGGATCAAACAAACCTAAAGCCTCTTCAGTTCCGTGGTCTAGGTGAGGTTTTAGTGCGCTCGTCGTGCCAAAGTGGGGAGTGCTGCTGCTGGGCTCCTGAGGTTCCAGGTGGGCGGGGCCAAAAAAAAAAGATAGAACACCTAATCTGTCGAACATGAGAGTTACGCCTCGAAACAGTCTAAACTACCATTTAGACGCCCCCAGAGTCTGGCGCTGTCGCGGGTCTGCTGGAACCGGCAGAGGTGTTCTGTCGGAGCGAGCCACTGAGAAAAATTCGTTGCAACACTCTATCAATTTTCATTAAGGAGGAAAAATTGTTGATCCACCACTCGGTGGTCCTTCATGATATGTACGAAGCTCCACTATGTTGAAATTCCACGTGTAGTTTTTAAAGAGCTGTCAGCTTCTCCAAGCATCGGAGCCTTTATATTCGCCCAGTAACTCTCCAAGTTGATTTCCTCTATCGCTAAAAACAACCATTTCCCGCCACGTGCCTCGGTTAGTTACTCCATTTTTGAAACGTCACCGAAAAGTAGTTAAGGCTATATAAATGTTGTCACGTCGATTAGGATATCAGAAACTTGGAAAGACATCATTTTAGAATTAAATGATACAAAAGATTTTTAAATTTTCATTTTTCTTGGTATTTTTGATTGCAATATTCCCGTTATAAAACATATTCCCCATGGAATACATACGCCCATGGAAGTGGACGTTTCAACACAGACTTTGCTTGCGAAATGACCTACTAAAGGTAAAAAAAAGGTAAAGTCAGCTTTACCGTACCCCCAAATGGGAAACCTGCGTGCACTGGTTTGTGCTGCAGACATAAACCAACAGGCCCCATATGAGTATACGTCTGCAGTCGACCACAGATTGTCTAGAGCTATGGCACCAGTGGCGGAAGACTCCATGCTACAATATCTACGACCCCCCCAACCCTCCCCATTGCTGGGGAAGGTCAGTAAACCCGCAGCAGTATGCAGACCGGATGCTGACCTATCATATCAAGCGCCCCAAGAACATGCCCAGCTGGGAACGGAACACGAACCAGCGGCCTTGAGAGTCAAAGTCGGACGCTTTAGTCTGCCGCTACTGCGAGTTTGAGAGTAAACACCTTTAATGGGCTACAGTCCGAAATTATTACCCCTACCAGTTCAAGCGCGCCATTTCTCTATTCCCAGCTTATAGTGTTTAAAGCGTTCCGGATTAGTGACAAAGTCGCTAGATTTAGAAACTCCGGAACTCACTTTGTGACAAGCATTTCATCATCGGGCTAGCCGTATTTCCTAGAGACAATGTATGCACGTCGCTACAGTATGTGTAAATTTGATTAGGATTCAGAGCGAAGGTGTCTTGGAAAGTCAGTTTATTTGCANGATCTAGAAACTCCGGAACTCACTTTGTGACAAGCATTTCATCATCGGGCTAGCCGTATTTCCTAGAGACAATGTATGCACGTCGCTACAGTATGTGTAAATTTGATTAGGATTCAGAGCGAAGGTGTCTTGGAAAGTAAGTTTATTTGCACTAAATGCACTTTAGATTTGAAATTATGTAGTATATTTCTTACAAATACGAGCAAAAACACATTTTGGCGGTGTATTTTTCGATTTCTGGTGGTAATTTTAAGATTATCTGGAGACATTTGATGAGTAACGTTGGACAACTCTGCCTTTGAGCATGCAGACGTTTCAACCAAGGAGAACTTAACACTCGTCTGCCTGTAGCACTGACATTTTGCAAGCGTCGCTTCATATCACAAGTTGTTAACCTTTTCATGAATCCAGACGTGTGCTTTGTTGTTCAGATATTGTCCCATGCCTTCTTCATTTGAATCTTGAAAGAATTATTGCTATTATCAGTTGACAGTATGACTTTTAAATATCCTAAGCCTTAGGAATGCGCATAATACTATAGTGATACTACAACTATAGTTTACTAATACCCAAAAATACAGCCCCATACACCTAAAGAGTGCATGCACGTCAACACTCCTGGTTTAGAGACCTCGGCTCCAGGTAAGTCTCCAACAGCTGAGCTCGCTTGACGAAATTTCATGTCAGAAACTCAGCATCAGGTACGTACGTACTGTTAGAACATTTCCCGCACTACTTGTGGTACCCTCAATGTCATGCCGATCTGGATGCTCTGCATACTGTACTAGACAGCCGTATCCTGGAAATTGGCAGTAGTGTGTTTGGTAGGCGTGGAGCAGCTCTACTGAACTCCCAACATCGTATTCCCGGCTGGAATGATCACCTTGCCGTACTCCATGAGCAATCCAGAAATGCTTATAGCAATTGGGATAGGGCGGGTAGACCTCACAATGGCCAGACACCTTTATGAAGAGAAAAATGCTACCTGCAATCGCTTTAGGTATGCTAGGAGGTGGTGCAGGCGAAATGAGCAAAAATTACGATCGGATAGTCTTACTGCTAAATTGGCTAATGGGCAGTC
>LQNS02278175.1:4427902-4440415 GCA_001587735.2 Parhyale hawaiensis | reverse complement strand
AAAATTTATTGATTTGCGATTCAATTAGGTTTGACGGAAAACCATTGTTGGCAAAAAATGAACGCAAGAAGCAAAATTCGGAGTGGAGTCTCTGATAGGTTGATGACAGCCGGTATGCTCGGGACAGTAATGTTCTAATGCTATTCAAGTCACTCTTTTACCGTCACCGCCATTATATGAAAGAAGCTGAGGGACGTAAATAGAACAGCAAAAATTTTGTATCCACACCTGAGGCCTGCATGGGCCGAATCGAAGCAACAAGCGACGTGGACGCAGCAAACTGCTACATGAGAAAGTGTAACATCGGGTACAGCAATCTACTGTCCCCACAGACGCAACCCAGATCGCGGGACACACTATCGCTCACAGGCGCCACGTCACCCGCAAAAGTTGCATTGCATCGCTTCATTCGCTTGTTGTGTCAGTGGGGCCGTGGCCTAATGTTGCGCGTGCACTCGTTCCCGTGTCTCTATACTGCGGAGGCTGCGTAGCACCGGAACTGAGGTCCGTCCTTTGCACTTCGTTAATGTGTCTCTAGTCTACATTTACTATAGACGATGGAAAAACAAATAACTCATTTTATGGCTGCAAGTAAAGTTTTTGCCAAAGTAGGATTGGTAAAAAAAAGTTTTGGACTTTTTGCACTTACGTATTTTTTACCTGAGGAGTAGTTAAGAAACAAAGACCGTGAGCTGTAGGCTAGAAAAAAAGTTTTGTACGAGGCTTCAGCCTCACGTTTGTGAAGCAGCTGTTTCAAGTTTACTTTCATAATGCTCCTATATTCAATGTATTTACTAATGAATTTTCGAAGGTCTCTGTCTATAACTTTATATAAATGAAATTACACATGGTTGTTTATAAAAATGCACTGATTTCATTTACACTGTCAGCAATATGCATTATGTGATACACTTATCTAGCCCTGAATCTTATATCTGATGAGTGATCACGTCAATAAGTCTGATTACTACAGATAGTTTTGTTCGTAACACCTGACGCACTTTTTGTATTACAGCTAGTTAACGTTATCGATGAGTGAGACAATTTAATATATTTATCGTATTTAGTTCAATGTATGTACACTCGCACTATTTCTTCTCTTGGTTGTACGCTAACTAGCGTACACTACCGTCAAAAATAACGAAAAGAAAACTTGTCCGAGTTCGTGATCCTGACTATGCTATAGAAGCTGCAGTGCACTCGTCTATTGTGTTTCAATTTTTTCCACTATACAATAAAGAATAGTTTTGTCGATTGTTTGATTGTTTCTCTGTCTCTTCACCCCGATGTGAAGGTTTAGATAGGAGAATATTCATCTGCTGGAAAGTAAGAGGGCCGTTGCCTAACCAAATTTTTGAAGTCGGAGAACTGCAGAGGATGAAAGCACCTCAGCTGGTAACCTGCAGTGGAGGTCATAATATAAGGAATGGAAGCAACACCGACATAAATCCCTTCATTACTTAGAAAATAACGAATGAATCATAATGAAATGTTCACTACATAAACATTAGGTCATAATGCATGAATTAATTACAAGGTTATAAGATTTTACGTAATAGTTTTCCAAACAAAAAATAGGATGAAAAGATACGAAGGAATACAGACTGGGCCAAAAGTTAATGAACGATGCTAAAAATTCGCTAAAAAAATCTTAATATTTTTTTTAAACACTCAATAGAGCAGTACGAAATTAAACATGGCATTCATGCATCATTGGAACTAGTTTCAAGCAAACGGCAACTTCAATACGCAAAACACGCTCTCTTGCAGGAAAAGAACTCAGTTTGACGGATATCAGGAAAACAAGTCAATTTCAGAAGCTGTTAATATAGTCCGAAGGAAGAAGAAAGTCTTCTAACTTGTAAGAATGAAGTATAACACAAATTCGTGGCCTGCGCGTTATCAGTTCGCTCCCATCGTCTGGCTATACCGGATGCCTCTTGTTCGTATGAGCCAGCATTCGGTTTGAGGTCTGGAAAGCCCCTGAGTTGGAGGACATGCCACTCTAAAGGCAGATGAGATCTTTTTTGGTCCAACGGCATCCCTGAGAGGAGATGAACAGGCTGGTGCCGCAGTTGGGTAGTCAGTTTTCCGCAGTCTGCTCCTCTCTCTCTCTCTCTCTCTCTTCCATCAGGTAGAACAACCTGATGCCTTTTCCTTTCCCTTCTTCGTTTTGGCCAGTGCCCGTACAGGTGATGGCAGGGTCTGGGGTGCGTGGATAGCTGGCCCTTTTGTAGCTATCGTTACTATTGATTTGTTTTGCTGTATAATGCTTGATGTTATCTTTTGTTTATGGAGACTATTTTTGTACTTTCCTTTGAGCGCCGGATAGTTCTCTATCCCTATGTGGGGGAGAACCCTGGTCCTTATGGTTCTGGTTCTCGCTCCTGCCGCATCTTGTGATCTAATATTTGGGATCTTTATGGTAATTTGGCTGAACTGTCTGTAGCCTCTTCCAATTATGATCTGATGCTGTGTTCGGTGAGGCTGGCCTCAAGCCATCGTCATATTTCTGAGCTGATGATTCCGTTCCCTGGATTTAGAGGTTTAGCTGCTTACGTTGGAAAGGGTGTTGTTGATGTCACACGGGCCAATATTCTCGTTCGTTTTTTCCATCATATGTGGGCGTTTCGAATGGTCTTGATGGCTCTGTCTTTGCTGGTGCGGGTATTGGTAGCTTTAAATGATCTGTAGAACTATTCTATGACCTCGGATCTTCTATTTCTTTTTTCTTCGCATGCTGGGCTGGTTGAGTGGGGGTTTGTCAACCTCGTGGAGTTTCTCCGTTTCAATGTCACCAGTCTAGTGTAATTTAATAATAATAAAATGTTAGGTGCAAAACCAAAAACTGGTAGACGTACAAAAACATCTCAAAGGGGAGGTCGCAAAATTGTTAGCTTGTCTGTAAAGAACCGTTTTGATGTGGCTTCATCAATTTCCCGTAAATTAAGTGAAGAAACAAAAAGTAACATCTGAAGGAAAACAACTTCTTGCAAGTTACAAAGTGAAAGATTGCAGGCCCGGGTTCCAGCTTCGAGGCCTCTCGTTTGAAAGGAAACCAAAAGGCACGTCTGGAGTTTGCGAGAGAACATGTTGTTTAGACTGACGCACACTATAGGATACAAATAATAAAATTTATATCAGGGATGAATCCTCGTTTAACCTGTCCGGCTCTGACAACGACATTTACGTACAATGCAAAACAGGTGAAAGACTATCTCTTCAATGTGTCAAGAAAACAGTCAAGTTTGGTGATGACAGTGAGATGGTGAGGGGAATATTGCTTCTGCAGGAGATGGCTTCATCATCCGTATTCATGGCAAAATTAATGATGAGAATTTACAAGCTGCTTCTTCAGCAACATGTTGCACTAAACATATGCTAAAACTATTATGAAGCCGGAGACAATGCACCTTGCCTGCGCAAGAAGAAGAAGGAATTGCCAGCACAGAGCCCTGATTTGAACCCGACAAAAAATGTATGGAGGATTATCGGAAAGACAGCTCGGAAAAAAATCCACAAAATCAAGATGATTTATGGTATTTACTGAAAGAATAATGGAAGGGGATAACTGCCGATTTTTACAGGACATTAATAAGGTCAGGTGGTCGACAATGCATGGAAGTCATTGAAAATAAGCTGATGTTTACAAAATATTACAGTAGATTTTGTTGCTTTTTGTGAATAATCGCTTATGTTTAGTATCGGTCCTTAATTTTTTTCCAGGTCTGAATTTCTTCGTAACTTTTTATCTTGAATATTTCAGTAAAACTTATATAAAGTCTTGTAACTTTAGTTAATTCATGTATTGTGACCTAATTTTTTGTGGAATGTCATTAGTACGATTAATTTATTTCGTTCAAAGTAAGAAACAGATTAATGTCGCTGTTGTTTCTATTGTTCATAAACATAATAGCCTCTGCAGTAGATACTGCATAGATTTTACATCCACTGCGAATATTTTTTTCTGGCTTAATGTTGGCCAAAATAGGAAATCAGCAGAGGAAAAAAAATAGAAACGCCTTCTTAAGAACAGAAACAAAGAAAACGATCTTCGTTGAGGTAGTTACTTTCTTCTATCGTTTGGTGAGGGTGCGGGGCGCTGGTAAATTAGAAGAATGACAGGCAAAAACACGACGTTCACCAAAGGGCAAAATCCTTTTTCTTTCTCTGACAGCAGGTACTACAGACAAAGGCAGACACAGACGCTCAACGTCTAAGCGCACTTCACATTTGTGACATCATCATTGTCTCCTGTCTTACTAAGCCATAGAGCAATGTTATTGCTATAGGCGTGAGTGATAATCCCAACCAGTTCACTATAGCTAGAATCTAACTCTGTAGAAAGGGAAAATAGGATTAAAAAGCTGTACATTCTGACGAAAATTTGTTCCGTTCATTCGATGTGGTTCTTAGTGGAATGGACCCCAGGACGGTCCATTATAATTATTAAAGTCTGCTTTTGAAAGCTTCCTTATTTAACACTTTTTGCTTCGGAGCCACTCAACGCCGCGGTGCTGGCAATCTCTACATAATATGGTTTTTGTCTGTAAAGAGTCAGAACAAGTTGCTAGAAATGGTACATACAAATAACCCAACTTTCTCTTTACGGCCAATACTTTACGGGTTGCAGTTTAAATATTATCTACTGTTTACCGAACTATGTTTTATACTAAAAATGATGGGAATTCATTTGCGTGAAGTTATTTTTGAGGAATTCTAAGTCACTGCCAAAAAATTCCAGGAGAACAAATTTTAAATGCTCGAAAAACTAGGCAAGATACTAGATTTTTTTTTTTTTTGAGGGGGGGTCTGGTTGGGAGAAAAAAAAATTAAATGTCACGTTTAAGCCCGTGAAATTTCTTTTTCTGTATACCGAGGTTCTCGTTTACAAAAACACAATGTAAAGAAGCAAGTTGTCAACTGAGATACCATCGTTGTGGCGAACATTATTTCTCAAATACTGAGGAAATGCCCGTGTGGCTTTGTTTGTTTGTGGTACGCATGACTGAACAAATGTCAGGCTTTGAACTGACAAGTGTCTGTCGTCAGCAAACGTTCGAGCCGTCACCGTATCTAGGATTCAGTCAGTCAGCCAGGCTGTATGGTCTATCAAAATACTTCAAGCGGGATAATAATTAATAGTCATATCAAGAAACAGACAAATAAGTAAATAAACTGATAAATAAACGGAGGGGAATTTATGGGTATTTCACTGTGTCATTTATTCATATTGTTCTGATAAAACTCTCATCTGATAAGTGAAATTTATTGGTCCCAATCCGCAGACTTACAATAAGCAAATTCGGCAGTATTGATCGATGTCTGTTATTTTACTAAGCTGGTAAGGTATGGTGTTTTATTTCCTCAGTTTGTGACGTCATCTTGCTTTACCGCCATAAGAATAACAAAATATGATTGCCGCCAATATTATATACGACTTTCTTATGTACGATCAAGAAGGCAAAATAAACAGACGCAGAACCTGAAAAGTAAAAATTTAAAATTTGAAATGCAAGTTCGAGATGTTTCCTTATATTTAGAGCTAAATTGAATAATGTTATTATGATTGTTTGTAATATTGACGTCCAGAATTACAGTTTCGTTAATTTTATGCCTGTGTATGTTCAAAACGTTTTAGATACTGCTAGTTCATTTATGCAATGACTTCAAAGTGAATAAAAGTTCCTAAGAAATCAATTTCCCACCATTTTCCGTAAAAATACGCTAGAAATTTACTTTTAAAAAATAAACATGGCGTCTCTCACGGTCTCTGGTTTGTTCACAAAATCATTCACCGTTCTTGTGCTTTTCAATGATCACGATGATCATGACCACTAGCGTGGCCACAAAAAGACGCCTATAGCTTCACAGAGAGCACGTGCGGCGCACGCGTGTGGGTGCGCACACACCTACATACGTCGGTAACTCTTGCGTGTAGGTGTGTACCGCAAACTCGCCTTTACACACACACTCACACACCCCGCAGGCGCGCCTCAACACAGCGAGCACACACACACACCACAGCACCGAGTGACCTTCACAACACCCAACGGTCGTACAAAGATGGCGTCCCTGCCCGCCTCCTCAGCTCCTGACGTCGCTCAACATTGCTCTAGGCGAGCTCTACCTCGCCCCAGGCTTAATTTTTTCTCGTCCAATCCGATTAAATATCAGCTTTCGCAGGCACAGCGTAGGTTACTACCTTACTGAGGTAAAACACACTTCCCACATTTTGAAAAATGCATGCAAATTTTCGTCTAATGTTAATGTAGTAAGTAAACTAATCCATGCAGTTTAAGAAGGCGTAGTAAATGATCAAATTAAGAACTACACAAGGCAAAAAAATCTAATAAAAATCCCATCTTCTGAAGATGGGATTTTTCATCCTGAAGCGTTAAGTTTTAATCTCGTCGACTCCTATTTAATAATAATGATCAAATGTTGCGTTTCTCAACTGTAATTGATAAAGAAGATACATTGAGTATATTGATTGCATTACAAAAAACAAAGCACCGAAGTGGCGGTTAAATAATTCACTGTAGCTTTTCGCTGAAGAATATATAACTGTAAGTTGAGCATCATTCTAACGAGACGAATTTAATCGAGAGAAAATAATTGTGAGAATAGCTGCGTAACTCCTGCCTCGTGAAGCGCAGAGCTGCAGCAGCAGCAGCAATAGACGTCTCTCTATTCTACGGGCAAGTGACCCAGTATTTCACATGCGTCCTAGAGCAATACAAGTAGATAGCTTAAATAGAGCAAGAAGGAAAGAAAAAAGATATGTTATACATCAAATGGTAGTGGTTCTCCTAGCTCATCGTGTGAAAGAGTACAGCGTCTTGTTATGTTCCAGTATATACCTTCACGCTAAACAGTTGGCCTGTTGGTTTGTCTTCTACAAGCTATATAATCTAACCTAATTTAACAGGCTGAACAGCGGCGGCGGAACAGGGGGGCCTGGGGTCCCGGGCCCTCCCAATAATTTTTTTTGGATGGGCTAATCCTCCCCCCAATAATTCAAGATGACTTAAAAGTTTAATTTCCTATATTTTCTTTTGAATTTCTTATATTAACTTTACAAAGATACAAGAGAAAAATATGAGTGTATGATTGTAATAATATATTTTACGTTATTCTATACTAAAATCCATGCATGTGAACCATTTTAAATTTGATCAAGTACTTGATATTTTTGAGAACCGCTCGTTGCTCCATGGTATGTTCAAGGCCGGATTTATACTAAGGGAGGCCCGCTGCAAGTTGAGGTGGAGTTGGCCCTTTAGATCAGCGTCCTTCCGAAGGACCATTAGAAATAAAGCTATTCTCACAAGAAGCGGACATTTTACTTGGCCTTACAGGGTTAACAAACAGGGCAGGGGGGCCAGTAATGCTGATGCCCCTTAACCAAATGAGGCCCAGTGCAAGTTGAGCGGGGAGCCCTTTGATTGATCCATAATTCAAGATTTCTTTTTGATCATCAAAAAAATTTGATCGTGAGAACATTGGTATCAGTTCCTGCAAATATCTTCAAAATCAGTTCATAACTGCTGTGCTCAGGTCATGTTTCGGCACAAACGAAACCCTGGCACAATAATACATACGGACAAACCAGCCCAAAGATGTGTCATTCGTGCCTCTTACTTTGCTAACGGTTCTTAATTGTAAATTTCATGAAGATCTAGTTCTATTTTAGTCAAGTTGTTTAGAAAAACGAGACTTAAGGACAAACAGATCAACGGTTGAACAGATCTGTACTAAAAGGTAATAATCTGTTCCTCTTACAATAAGTAGCGTAATGTACTCATATCTTAGTTTGTATTCAAGTGTAAAACTACATGAGGTATGAACATTACACATACAAGAATGTGTGGTTACCGAAAGAGCACTCTGAGAGCCCATACCCCCGCCAAAGCAAGGAAACGATTGCGAAAAATTCAAATTGGTTCTGAAACGATGATTTTCTCTGTATCAACACCGAAATCTAATCATTTGTGCCTTTTGATGGTCTTAACGGCTTCTAGGTTCTTGAAGATCCGTTCATAACTATTTACTTACAAACATAAGTCAAGCACACAAACGGACCAACCGAACATCACCACAATTCTATCATTCATGTCCGTTAGCACTACTAACAATTCCTGTAAACTTCATAAAGAGCCATTGACAACTTTTTTCAACTTTTTGAGTTATTGTGCTAATAATCATTAAATCAAACACAGTGACAAACATACGAACGAACTAACATATAACAAATATTGGTCATTTGCTCTTCGAACTATACCTCACAATTCGTGTAAAGTTCATGAAAATCTGTTATAGCATTTTCAGTTATGGCACTATAAGAAAAAATAGGCAACGAAACAAACAGCTGAATGGAATTTCACTAGAAGTATATCATCTAAAACTGTTAACATGCTCAACAATCCCTGTGAATTTTGTAAAGATCCGTCCATAAATATTTCAGTAATCATGGTGACAGACAAACAAAGCGCCTGTCAAACACAACAAAATATTACTGAAGTGCCACATCCAGTTTAACCACGAAAAATATCTTATAACTGTAGTAACTATAACATATTGGTCAGTCTCTACATTGCTCCTATATTTCACTTGAGCATTTTTAATACACTTACACTATGTTTACAGAACACTGAGTGTACCGGCACTTAATTAGGAATTATAGATAAGAAATACAATTCCTCACATTTCTTTCAAACGTTGGGAACTTTACAGAATGTGATTTGGCTTTTAAACAACAGAGTATGATAATAACTGCGTGTGGTGGTGTGGTGTGTTTCGCTCTCTGTTAAAAAGCGTTTTTATATAACTTTCGTAGGTTTGGTGGGTATAGGTTTGTATTGGTTCGTTTGTTAAAGTGTTGTGATGTGTATTGTTGTGTATTAGTCGATATTAATAATTGTGTGAGAGCTATATTAAGAACTGTAGGGTAATCATCCATTCATTCAAAAAAAGAAGCTCCCTAGGAACGATCGAGTTTCTACATTTTATGTGTCTGTTCTATTCATCGCTATCCTGTATCCTCCTCCATCATCTAATAAATCTTACGCATAGATTGTAATATTAAGGATAGATGGCTGAGTCAATGGATTTAGAGTACATTCTCATCGAAGGGGCCGCCTTCGAAACGATACTATTAGAAGACCACAATTTGATAACAATTATGGCTCAACTTGTCGAAGAGCCAAGGCAGGTAAATTTACCACCGGACGATATTCATGTCGACGAAAATCACGTCGACGAAATTCAGGTCGACGAAGTAGGCGAAGAAGTATCAGAGGACGACGACGAATTGCTAATACTAGCAGACCCTGTATGGGAGGAAATTTTTCAAATACTTTATCAACTTTTAGAAAATTCTCCCGCTGATGCTGCGTAAATTGTTAAGCATGTTGGAATTAAACTGTAGGAGGCGGAAAGATGCGCAGACCTGTACTGCATGTCTTTCCGAGGTAGGTAATGAATAAGCTGGCCGCGCCTCGGCCGATAGCACTTTAAGTTTAGCCACAGACAGCGGAGCATCATCTTATAAGACCTCCCTGTTTATCTGCCTGTACCAAGCCTGCATCAGTATACGAAGTACATCATTCTATCCATCATCGAGTTTTACTTCTTTCCAACTGGTAGTAGCGGACCCTCTCTACTCCGAGAGTTATTCTCGAATAGCCAGACGGCACATATCTTACAATAGACTCCTGGCTACAGTGCTACCAGTGCAGGCTAGTTAGGCCTAGCCTAGTTTTCGCGGGCTTCATAGAAGGGTAGCTATCTTTTAGGTATTTCTTGTCTAGTTTTTGTGTAGGGATTAATTGGTACCTATACTAAGTTACTGGAAATTTCTGGCGGGGCCTGTGCTCTAACTACCACAACTACCTAGGTACTAACTTACTGAAAATTGCTGGCGGGGCCTGTGCTCTAATAGGCCTAATACTACTGAAAATTGCTGGCGGGGCCTGTGCTCTAACTACTTACTGAAAATTGCTAGCGGGGCCTGTGCTCTAACTACTTACTGAAAATTGCTGGCGGGGCCTGTTGTAAGTGAGTAAGTAGCATATTTACTGGGTGTTAGCACTGTTAGGATAGGAGAGAAATTTTGGATTTGGGGTGTTGTAGTTCTGCAACACTCAAACCTACCCTTTTCCTTTGCACTAGTTAGTGTGAGTCAGCATGGCGGGTACCAGTAAAGATCAGAAAGCGGGAGCTAGGACAAGAACTACTAAAGATGCGAGTGGCTTAGAGAGGGGAGATGGAGATAAACATTTTTTTGTGCAATTTAGTAGATGTGAAAAGTGGTTTGGCAATGATGAGCTAGGGCTTCAGAGAAAAGATGAGCAGGAAGTAAATAAGCTATATAATGTATGCAAAGACTGTATGCAATGTATGAAAGCAGAAATAGATACATTAAAGGAGCAAGTGCAAAGGTTGAAGGCAACGTCTGGTAAGAGAGGAAATAGAAAAGAAGTAGCGACCCAAATAGGGAGTGAGCTTAGGAGTAGAGGAGTGCAGGCTGTACGCTGTCAGTGATTCAACAGTATCGCTAGACATTCCTAACAGTAGCTAACACGGATGTTAGACGAGAAAAATCCGGCAGATTTGAAAGGTATTTGGATGTAACAGCACAGGACTGGAGTCTGTTTTCATCTATACGATACATTATCATACATACAGTGTACGTCATACACACATGAGTTAACTGTGATAGCTGCGTGACGCGCGTTAAGCGTTGGAGCAAGCACACGCTTGCTACATATTATTTGATACAGTGAAATGTTACACACGTAAATTAGTTAAGTAACTACGAAGTGATGGCATATATCGATACAGCACTAGGCATACCCTTACAGCACGTTATTTCGTGCTGCGGTGATTAACTACAACACGAAAATGGAGTTTAAAACTTTACATTTGTAGTTTACTAGGACATAGTTGCGTTAGCTATGGCCGCATTGTAGCAAAAACTAACTGCGTATGCAGTGATAAGACAATGCTTAAGTAGAAATGTCAGCACATGTTACACGACACTGGAATATATGAAAGTTTACTTTTACAATAACATTCTAATGCGAGAATGGGCTTCTAAGCACACACAAGTTGTAACTCAGAATTATGTTGGTGTTTTTTTTTAACCTCACGCATGGCTGAGAACACAGCAGAATTTAAGAAAACAAGCGCTCTGATTGGGACTCACTATACCAGGAAGCAAAGAACATAACGGGAGGACTCACGAGACAATATAGCACCAAAAAGTTACGTCATCATCGACGAAGCTATGGCTGAGCAGCCTAGGAGTATTTTAACTAATTTAACCAGAAAAATCGTCTTAAATTGCAAAATGTATCTCTAGCGTTTAAATAAATTAGGATAATATAAACTAATCTATAGAAAATTGCAGTGCATGCTGGAGGAAACTTTCACAGCACTAGCGTCGAATTTGTTCCCTTTCGGCGACTTGATTTAACCTTCTTTTTCTTGATTGAAGCCTTATTTACACTTCATATTCACTTCACAGTACTCTTCACAGAACCTATTTATTTCTTCCTAACAAATATAAGCACCAATATAGCCAATTCTGTAAGCGAGAGAAACCACAGTAACAGTTAGCCTATTGGTCGAACTTTCTCTATTTGCCGACAACATTTTACGATATTCTGCAGCTCAAGTAGCTGGCCAGTCATGAGCGGGAGATTGAATGAAATAAATAGAAAAAATACGATGATATGTTGAAGAAAACAACATACGAAGGCCTGAAGTCTCAAACTCAAATACTACGACTCGTCGATGTGATGTAAATTTGTTACATGCTGTCACGGCTAAGTTTTATTTTAGTCCTATTGAGTCCTCCCGTTGCATTCTTTGCTTCCTGCACTACACTGACTGATGTAATAACTGAATGTAGCGATTTACTAAAATACACTGTAAATATTTCAGCCACAGCGCGAAAGGGCGGAAAATATCACTTGGCTGTGTAAGACGAGATATTTCCAAGAGCTGACGCAAAATTGCGAAGTCATAACACTTCTACAATTAGATTCGCTAGACGTAGGTCAACATCTGAGACACATTGGTAACACTATATAAACCAGAATATTGTTATACTTACTTCAGGTCCTTGAAGCTCCGCGTATTGAGGCCGTTGGGATTGCAGTGATGCAGCTTGTGACCAGCGAAAAAAAAAAAACAAACAGAAAAAACTTGCCGGTAAATTTGATGACGTGGCAATGGGCCCTAACGGTCGCTTCTGTTTCCAGAACAATCGATATGGGCGCGGAGATCTAAAAAAAAAAACAGTTATGGCTTGCTATGGTTTTGGCCGACCATGGCAAGCACTGCGAGGGTATGTGCAATCTTCCAAGGGAGGCCGAAGAAGCGGTCGCGATTCTCTTTTCTCTGGCCAACTGTATTTTACAAACAGTACTTCAAACTCCCAAGAAACCTATTCTGCTTTAACTCTGTGTAGCCTACGTTTCTCTTATCATCTCATTCACAATGTGT
>LQNS02278175.1:4386424-4412386 GCA_001587735.2 Parhyale hawaiensis | reverse complement strand
TTTTGTCGATTAAACTATCACTCTGTTTCTTCTCACCGGTCGTATGTACTGGGAAGGCTTTAACAATTAACATTCTATTTCTCTTACTATCTCAAGCTAGAGTCTCACTAGTCATCACCCGCCAATGAAGTGAGAAGATTGAAGATGAAGATTTAAGTATATATATATATATATATATTTTTTCTCAAATCTGCCTTGGATATGGCAGTTAAGTCCGAGATTAAGCAATGCTTGCTGGTCTTTGGTGAGTACACATTTGCAAAGGTTTATGTAAGAATTGTCGTCGTCAGATAGAAGAACTTTTCCTCGGTAGAAGTGGTCTAGCTTCCTCGTAGTTCGGAATCTCACTCCGTTGTGAAACTGTTGCTTGTTGCATGGATACAGCCAACTATAGACCTGTCTCCCTAACTAGCCACATAGTGAAGACGTGTAAAAAGGTGTTTAGGAAACACCTAGTGCATCATTTAGAAAACAATAACCTGCTTAACCTCAAATCAAAATGGCTTTCGCCACAAACGTTTAACCACTTCGCAGCTGCTTGAATATGAATAACTCTATTCTAGACCTACTATGCCAGGCAAAAATGTAAACGTAATATATTTAGATTTTGCCAATGCATTCGATAAAGTAGAACATGGAATACTGCTACTCAAACTCTTCAACATGGGCATCCGTGGAAAATGTCTTTGATGGATCGAAACTTTCCTGACAAATCGAACCGAAAGCGTAATTATAAATAATAAAGTGTCTAAACGACAGCCGGTACTCAGTGGAGTCCCACAAGGCACCGTACTTAATTGGTCCAATACTCTTCCTTATCATGATAAATGATATATGCCCCACTGAAAGTTTGCCGTTCCCTCATCGTTCGCTGATGACACACGGATATTAGCAGCAGTACAATCAGTGGCAGACGTACGGAATGTGCAACTAGATCTAACCAATATCTTTCACTTGACATCGGTTAAGAACACGACCTTCAACGAATAAAAATTTGAACTTTTACGATGCAGATAAAACTTCTCCCTTACTGAATCTGCGGCCTACACGACGAGAGATGGGAGCGAAGTCGAGAGAAGGCAAATTTTGAGGGACCTTGGGGCGAAAATGCAAGATAATGCCACTTTTGAAGATCACGTAGCTCGAAATGTTACCATAGGCTAGAAGTGGAGCGGATGGGTGCTTCGAACTTTCTCTCCACGAGAGGCGCAATGCTCACCTTATGGAAATAACTGTTACTGCCAAGGATTCAATACTGTTCACCTCTTTTTATGCCAAGCAAACGGAAAGACTTAGAGCGCCTCGAGGCTATCCAGAGATAGTTCACTGCTAAAATCCGGGCATGCAACATGTAAGCTATCATGAAAGACTTGCTCAACGGCAAATGTACTCAATTTAAAGGAAATTCGAGTGCTTTATGGTTATATTTGTTTGAAGAATTCTAGAAAAAATTACTGTCAACGTCAATGGGCCAATTCAGGCCAGACACTCAAACCGTATTATTGGTCGCACTTATGAGGTACGCATTCCGATCAAAACTGGTGGTGATGCGATAGCCACAAAGTATTCTAATAGTTTCGTAGTCGGAGGGGCGAGATTATTCAACAAAATGCCTCGTCACATTCGAAATGTTACCGGTACAGAGACTGCTAAATTTAAAATCTTTCTGGACGCATGCTTACTGAAAGTGCCAGATTAACCTGCTGTAAGTGGCTACGTGAATTGTAGGGATAGCTGACTGTTAGCCATCCCGCTGGTCACGGACTACAGCATTAGCTATGCACAAGATGGGTGGCGTTCGTAACATCACCTGGATCGCGTCCGAAGAATCATCAAAGTAAGCAAGGTAAGGTACAGATAATGCGCAGCAGAATTACAGAATCTACAACCTGTCCTATTTTCCGCCTGCTCCTCTCGTTAAAAG
Organism: Parhyale hawaiensis; assembly: GCA_001587735.2. Classification (NCBI taxonomy): domain Eukaryota; kingdom Metazoa; phylum Arthropoda; class Malacostraca; order Amphipoda; family Hyalidae; genus Parhyale; species Parhyale hawaiensis. Next base: position 4,410,462 of record LQNS02278175.1, on the reverse strand, counting down.
CGTGACACGAAACATACATATATATAATACAATAACAAATATATACACAGACACACACGACGGTGTTTATTATGTTGTTTTGATAACAAATGCTAAAAAATGAACAGAAAATATTGTAACCCACCGAACAACGTTTCTTGTGCGTTTCTGTGCACTTATAGAAATGGAAATTCTAATGCGAAGTTCTCACTTCAAAAACGTAATAAGATCAAGACTAAACTGACGCTGCATCGCTGCAGTCAGAGCTGATTTTTTTTCTCTTTCTGATTTCCTCAACTGATGCTATACCTGCGGGTAAGCCGTAACAGGAAAGACGAGTAAGAAACCGAAAAAACGTGTTCGTTCTTTAGAAGCAATAACAGGTTGGTCTGGAAAAGATTTCTACATTTGGGAAGCTGCGAAGTGTTCTTGGAAGGTCTTCACTTAATTCTTTAGGGCCGAGTGTCAGCTATAACAATACATACTTGACTTATCAATAAATCACTGTTTTCTATATTTTTGTGGGTCGCAGTATGTTAAGCTTCACTTCTTTTTAGGATCGTGCTCCGCCCTGCCAAACCCCATGTAGTCATCACTGAGTACACACGCTAACAAAAACACCACGAAGTTTTGTCTTCAAACCAGCACACCATAGTTGCCGTGCACTGTGCAGTTAGTACCTGCTTTACCGTGCACAGTGCACGGGAAACCATGCTGGTTTGGAAAAACAGTACGCCTGAAATTGCTTTTCTCGGTGATATAGCCTGCATTCGTCGCCTTATATAATGTGCTCTGCGTGCGGTATACTGGCTGGTTCTATTAAGCAATGCACGGTTAGGCATGTTGGTTTCGGGACAAGAGCAAGCTTACTGTTTAAAATGAGAAATTAATATTACCTTATTCAGAGACATTTTAAGTTACGTAGATTAGAGCGTACGTAGAGCAAGACTTCGACAATACAATACGTGGTTTGTCGATGGTGTTTTGAACGAAAAAATTCTGGATCATTTTCACTTCGCCTTGAGCCACGGATGAAAAGAAGTTTACAACTACTCACAGGTTGCGTACTGTACCGCGGGCGAGCCAAACAAGAAAACGACGAGCCTTGGGGTTGTACTACCTGTCTGTATTACCATGTCTTTCCAGTACCCCTCAGGATGTCATTGGTGCAACAGCACCTGACAAGATTATTATTACCTTGGCATTACAATGCGTATCGATTAACTATTCTATTGCATTTTAGCTTTAAAAACGAAACAATTGAGCTTTTGCCCATTCAAGTTGGGTATGGAGGATGGAGTCGAACTTATAAGCGTAATTAACAACTCGCTAGTTACCTCCGCCGAGGAGGATTAGTTTTGTCGAGTTTGTCTGCCTCTTCGTCTGTCACTAAGATAACTCCTAAAGTTATTATCGGGTCTTAATGAAATTTACATGGATTGTTACCTCCGCCAAGGAAGTTATGTTTTCGTCGGATTTGTCTGTCTGTGAATTTGTCTATTTGTCTGTCTGTCATCAAGATAACTTAAAAAGTGATGAACCGATTTTGACGAAATTTACAAAGATTGTTAGGTATGTTAAGAGAAACCAATGATTAACTTTTGGTGAAGATCCGTTCATCCGTTCTTTTGTTTGTTGGTCGGCCTCATTTTTCTCTATGCTATAACTCAAAAAGCTATGAACGAATTTTTATGAAATTTACATAAGCTGTTTATGTTATGATGAGTAAATGAAATCTTTTTTTGGAACGATCCGTTTGTTAGCTCGTTCGTTTGTCACTATTTTTAATTTTATATTTGTTAGCGCAATAACTCAAAAATAATGAATGGATCTTCATGAAATTTATCGTAGTTCTTAGTAATGTTAAAAGGTATAAATGATTAAGTTTTGGTGCAGATCGGTTCGTTCATTTGTATGCTTGACTCATCTCTGTCATAATACTTGTTAGCAGTATACACTCAAAAAGTTATGAACGGATCTCCAAAAAAACTACTGAAGCTGTTAACACTATTGAAGGGCACAAATGATTAGATTTTTGTGTTGATACAACGAAAATGCTAGTCTCAGAACCAATTTTAATTTTTTATAACCGTTACCTTGCTTGGTGGAGGTATGCGGTCTCAGAGTGCTCCAGTTAAGCATGTTAACAGCAACAGATGATAAGTATTTGGTGAAAATCTGTTCATCTGCTTGTTTGCGTGTTTGTTCGTTTGTCTTCCAATTTTTTCTTAGTACCATAACTCAAAAAAGTTTTCGACGGATTTTCATGAAATTTACATGAGTTGTTGCAGAAACGAAGAGTAAATGACCAAATTTTTGTGATGATCAGTTAGTTCCTTTGTCTGTTTGTTGCTGCATTTGATTTTATGCTTGTTAGCACAATAACTCAACAAGTTATGGATGGATCTCTATGAAATTTACAAGAGCTGTTTGTATTTTTGAAAAAACATAAACGGTTTAACGTTGGTGATAATCGGTTGGTCTGTTTGCGTGTTTGACTAATGTTTGTTAGTACCATAACTCAAAAAGTTATGAACGGATCTTTACAAAAAATGCAGAAGCTATTAATACTAATGAAAGGCACAAATTATTAGATTTTGGTGATGATACAAAGAAAATCACGGTTTCAGAACCAATTTCAATTTTTCGTTACCGTTGCCTTTCTTGGCGGAGGTGTACGTTTTCAAAATGTTTGAGTTATGTGAATAAAATAGCTGCATGATATTTGAATGAAAAGCTACCGCTAGTGACATGAGCGTTAAGTGACGCTGGTGTCTATATACATATGTTGCAGTTAATGTGTGAAACCAGTAATTTCATGAAATCACAGAAAATTTCAGTCAGTTCATGTAATTCCTGTTTCACTGCAGTTAATGTGTGAAACCAGTAATTTCATGAAATCACAGAAAATTTCAGTCACTTCATGTAATTCCTGTTTCACTCAGGATTTCAAGAACTCACTAAAATTTCTAGGAATTCCATGAAATCACTGAATGCAAGCAGCTATTATTATTATTTCCATCGTCAGTGAATCTGTGTAATAATAGCTGCTTGCATTCAGTGATTTCATGGAATTCCTAGAAATTTTAGTGATTTCGTAAAGTCCCCGAGTGAAACAGGAATTACATGCATGGAATGACTGAAATTTTCAAGGATTTCATGAAATTACTGGTTTCATACATTCACTGTAACATACATAACGCTATAGTGACATAAAGGTTTGCTTTTCATCCGTTCAGGAATGAAAGGCATGGGCAGACATTTTTTCTTTAGGTGTCTCATCTGCCTTAAGGAAACTCAGTTAATTTTTCTTATTTTTTGCAGGAGGGCCGACACGCTGGCAGTGTCAGGGAGCTTAAGGTAAGCATTCTTCGCTTCGCTTTGACGATCCCGCCACGGTTCAACTCTGCTTGCGTTCTTTCAAGGCGATATTCGCATTATTTTCCAGTTCTTCACATTTTTCTTAATTTGCTCCATCATTTTTATTTTAGCCACCAGGATAGAGAAAATTAAATTAGCGCTAAAAATATTACCAGTTCTGTACAGAAAAATTTTAGAACATTAATGACTGTCTTCTGTGCCCACATTGCAAAAAGTTCTGAGTGATTTAGGAATTAATTTTTTGTGATCAGTTTTTGACACAGTTCTCATAGCTATCCGTTACTTACGCGACTTCCTTCCGAAGGGGATCATGCTGATCAAGGAGGATTCAACACTGAACACACGAGACCCAGTGCAACTCGACACTTCAAATCGTGACATTTTCTTGCTTCTGGATAAACCGAGGAAAACTATTTTTATTTCTTAGTGTGTTTAGTTCTAAAACTTTTACGTTTGTTTAAAACCTACTCAATGAAACACAAGCCGCATCGGCTAATATTGCTAGTCAACACGACAGAAATTGTGCGAAATGTGATATTTCGATTATTACCGAGTTATAATCAAAACAATATAATAAAAACCCTGGTGTGTTTGTATGTTTACATATTTATATCGAAACAACATGATATATACGGTCTTGTGTTTATTTGTTTGTATATTGATATATTAATATATTTATGTGTTTCGTGTTACGCTCTTAGCGAAACAGGCGAAAAATAAGATACGTTACAGATTTGTAACTATGTTCAGTTTTAATGTAGATCTATAAGCGAAAATTAGACCAGGTTGGACGGCAAAGCTGCAATGCGCATCACTTTATCTTCTCTTAGCGCTGCCATGGAGCGTGAATATTATAACTTCCTCCATACATAGCAACTATATATGCTTTCAGTTAATTACGTACATATTCAGCAGATGAGATGAAGCCACGATAAACATGAAGCTCTGGCGAAGCGATGATTTTTCACAGGGCAAGAGACACAATTTATTTTTTGTTTGCATTCGATTTCTAACTTTGAATTACCAGGTTTCACTTCAACACAAAAATTTAATGCATTGAAGACGTATCAAGCGGTAAATAGGATATATGGCCAGGAATTTAATTAAATTCAGTAAGGCTTTGCTGGTTGCTAATATAAGCTATTTTTCCCATGCCATTATACGGTGGGGAACGAGTGTGCTACAATGAGCTTCTAATGGGAGGAGCAAGTCCAAGCACTCTCTGGGCAAGTAAACACATGGCTTTGTCACGTGATCGAAGCTGGCGTTTGGAGTCCTTGAAGTGGCTGAAGTTTCAGTGGTCAGCACATATAATTAAGGAAGATACAGACAGGCAGTTCTTCAATATTTTTGCAAGACAATCGTGTCTGAAGATTTATATCCCAGTGCTCACCCTGTTATTTTCATCATCAGATGGTATACAAGATACAAATTTCCTTTACATACTTCCATCCGCTCGGAATTTCGGCGATGGTTAATGGCTATAAAAATTTGAGCTCAGGACTCCTTCCTATACAGGCTGCGTGAGGCAATGCCGCTCTCCGATTGGTTATGCTACTCAGTCAATTGAAGGGAAAAGTTTACTCGAAACGCTCCCGTAGGGTATATAGAGAGGGTGCGCTCCTCCCTATTAAAATCTCCTGGGTGTGCTGCTTAGACGACTTAGCTTTTATGACGATTTGAGTGAGCCGTTGTAGCGTATCCTTCAGAAGCATATTAGTAATGAAAGTATGTTAAACGAAGACGACTTTTTTTACAAGGTCCTCGCTATCATTTTTGACAGCGCGGATACTCTGGTTGTTGATGATACATCAGGTTGGGTGCAAAAGTAATATGCGATTTCTAGTACAAGTTTTCAGACCGAATTTATTAATTTTAACCTCTTCTTGTAGATATAAAGTAACTCTCTGTTTAATTTATATTTTTATCTCCCGCAAAGCAAGTGAGAGAGGTAATAATGTTTTCTTTGAAGATTTAAGTGTATATATATATATATTTGTACATATATTCGTCTGTCCAACCAAAAAGAGGTCGAAGGAGTTGAGCAATATTCATAATTCATTTCAGAGAGTCTGGTAGGTTGACCTAGATGTAACCCATGCCAAGAACCTAAGATTAGCTGGCCATAAAAAATGACGGCGATAAATTTTGTTGTCTGTCCACCCAAAAAGAGGCAAAATGAGTTGAGTCATTATAATAAATTTCCTAGGCAGTCAGGTGGGTTGACTGAGTTGTGAAAAATAGCAAAAATCTTGAATTAGCTGGCAATAAAATATGTCGGCGTTAAATCTGTAATTCCATCCAAAAAGATACAGAAGGAGTTGAGCAATGTTCATACTTTTTGTAGGGAGTCAGGTGGGTTGACTTATATGTGAGCAATGCCAATAAACTAGAATTAGCTGGCCATAAAAAATAACGGCAATATAAAATTTACACCACTGCGGGTGGACTCCTACGCCATGAGGTGTTCTAGTTGTCTTTGAGATTATCAAACGTTTGCTCATTATTTTCAAAAACTTTACACCCATATTGTATCCCAAATAAAGTTGAAATAGCGCTTAAAGTTACATTAACAATAAGCAGCAGCACTTTTCAGTGTGGATTCATTTTTAGTGACAGACTTCAATCTACTGTACTTTGGAAAGCTTCAGCTGAAATACGTAGCACTTCTTGCAAAATCCAAACCTATTCTTCACGCAGTATAGACTTCCAGGCATCAAGCGAATCATGTGGAGTTTTGCAGACCTACTTTCCAAGATTGACCTCTCAGAAAAGTCTAGGTGGTTCAAATACGGGTTCCACAAAGGTCCTTCTTCATTGCTAGTTGAGGAATCCAAGGTGCACCACCGGAGTGATCACGTGCCCTAAGAAGCAATAACAAGAGGAGACCTCTTAATGGCAGTGATTGCAGCTCAGACCATTACAGACAGTGGATTCTGGCCCTGTGTCACTCTTCTGCCTTCCACTGATCTATCTATACCCCAAACTTTAGCATTGTACTGATGTAGAGTTTGCTGAGCGTCAAACTTAATTTCATCATTGAAAACCAAACTGGACAGCCCGCCATCTTCCAAGAGGTTGAGAGTGTGTCTGCTTTTGCCAAATCTCGTACGTTCATGAGTGGTCGAAGGTTCATGTCTTTTCTGAATTTTGTAAGGATATACCTTGAGATCTATGACGCGTCGATGCATGAAACTGATGAAAGTCTGACTGACTCCTACTTCTGTGGCTAATTTTATAGAGAGCTACTCGAATTTCTTCTTAATTTTTTTACGTGGCCTTGATGAGACGTTGACTTCGCTCCGATCGTTTTCTTCCTGCCATGAACGATTACGAGTTTAAGCAGTTTTTTCAACTTTTTTACGATTCACCAAACAGTTTTATGAAGACAAGATAACTTGTTTGCAATGTGCGAATTACTTTTCTCTTCATCAGAAAGGGTAGAAAGTGATAGGATTGTATTTCTATTAATAACCAAATTTAATTTCATTTTGTTACATTCTTACTTCTGTAATGTAAAGTAGATATGATTAGGTTCAAACTTAAGTAAAAATTGATAACTTGGCTTGGAAAGAAGTACCTTTATCATTATCTCAAATTTTTGTGCCACAATTACGGCGGACCGTTCAAAGTTGGCCTTTGTTAGCTCAGGACAAAGAAAGTTTTGATGGGGAAGGAAATAAAATAATTCGTCAGAGTGCTATTGAGACTTCAAATATCTTTTTTACTTGGAATTCAACGATGACAGAGCAAGAAGTTCCTGTAGTTTTGAAGGTTCTATGCGTTGGCTATCAACTACAACTAAGACAATTTTCTGCGTATCTATTTTATCAGAAGGCGTGACAAAGGATATTAGTAGAAATGCCTAGATTCATATATATTTAACTGTACAAGCTGACTTTTGTGTTAAATGTAATGAATTGATTGGTTTCAAAAGTGAGAACAATGAATAGGATAAGACGATAGTCATTTCTAGTTGCCAAACTCAATATAGGTTTATAAGTATGGCAATTTTTACACAGCAGCACTAACAGAACTTGAGGTGTTCACACAAACTGCCTTGATTTTCCAGATGTTTAGATCGAAAAATCTTACTGTTGAATGTTCGTATAGACTGAAATTGAGGTTGATGTTTATAATGACAAAAAGTTTTTTCCAAGTTTCAGTTACTTATTACAAAGTTTCAATTTTATTGATTCTTGTGTACTGCTGTTTAGTATTTTACTTACATGATCCAATTGAACAAAATCAAAATAGTCCTAATGCAGATTTTGATAAATATTCCCCTTCTATTTCATCATATCGCCATCGGCATGACGTTCAATATGACACACAGCCTCTGAATGGTTACAGGTGCAAGCAAATGTTCAACGTTATGGCATCTTTTCATGATTCCACGATTCCCTATAGTTCAGAAGCACAAGGACTCATTACCCGAGCAGGCGCAAACTGGGAATCACCTTTCGTCTGGAATAGTCATCTGTACAGAGAACTGGGCAAGCTACTGCCAAGCATGATCGTCAGAGCGGCACCTGGGTTCAATGTTTCGAAATTTTTCCCGCTGGTGGGAAATTTTGAAAAACTCGAAAATGTTTGTAAGAATTTTTTGCAAAACGTTACGGCTGACAGTGTCAGCAACGTAACACTAGAGCAAGTTGCTGCGGTCAAGTTGTACATGTTGGCGAAACAGCAACATTTTTCTTACAAACTAAAAGACAATCGTAATATTTTAGACCTGGTCAATGGTCAATTGCCATACTTGCCTTGCCGAATGAAGGTTAAATACAACAGAGAGGAACTGGTGCAGTGCTTCACAAAAATCGTTGGAAAGAAAAGGCACCCCTACAGTATTGCCTTCGTTGGAGATTCCAAAATCCGGCAGATATTTGCAGCATTCATGACTGAAACGGAATTTTTCAACTACACCATTCATGTTCAGGTGAGTAATCCTGCCTTTGGCAACTGGTTAATCCTGCGCTCAGCGCCGAACACTATATGTGCCATAGTTTTTTTTCGGCACCACGAAATAGAATTGAGCCTACTCCGGTCACTTGCCTTTTACACTTCCCCACGATAGGATCTCTCGCCCAGTTAGCGTACTGAAATATATTTGTAGTTTTGGACATTTATACCGTAGCCTTTCTTTTAATTCTGAAGATGGGAATATAGCTAATCCCGGAACATTAACATTTTTTATCTCGACATATTTTGTTAATTTGATAAGTAATCAGTCTTAGCTTATTATTAAGAAGGATAGGCTTGACTTGCCCATAACTTTAGACTGGTGCGTAGGATTCGCACTATTGGATCGAGTTTCAACCCTAAATCGATTACTCTTGAGACATTCGAAACTCAAACATGCTCCATAAAATGAAATTCTCAGTTATTCAAGCGTAATCGGGTTGTCCCTGATACCTGCAACAGGGGCCAAACTTAGAGTAGCGCAACTGTCGCTTTTCTTTAAAGCGCCAGACAAGTCCAACTAGTGGGCTTAGCTTAAAGCCGAGTTCCCATTAGGAACTTTCGTTGCCGTCAAAGCCCGTCAGCCAACGAACGACGCCGCTACTCTGACGACTGAGTGAGCTACGGTGGACGACGACAGACTGCAGCAGGTTCTATTTTCGACGCCGTCGACGCGATCTTCCGGTGAGCTTCATTTTATGAAGTGCTTGAATCAATTGCTTTTTGATAGACAATTTGGCAGAAAACATTGTTGTTTCCATTTATAAACACACATTTACGAAAGAGAAGCGAACATGTTCCAAAATTAATATCCTATAAATTTACGGTAAAACACGCATCACGCTGCAACTATGGCGTCACGACTACTAACTTCGGTAAACATTTTATGACCAGTGTGCCAGTATGGGTCTGCTACTTGCTACAATGTACAAAAATAATGGCATATTAAGACAGATTTCCCAAATTATGAATTTATTAATACTAGCAAAAGAAATGCTTGTATAATCATAGACTCACTGTTTTTATCCAACTCTTATAGCAAAACCTCATAGTTCAGGCATTTTATAAAGTGAACCTAACCTTGCCTACCATGTATTTGGTGTGTAAATGAACGCAGCGAGATATCTAATGGCACTTATTTTTTTAACTGGCAGTGGAAGATTTGCATTTATTATTAGTCAAAGCTGTATACTGTACATTGTTTTTGCAGTTATACTGAGTGCATGCAGCACGTATAAAAAATAAACAGACTGAACAATTCATAGTACCGTAAAACATTCTGACAAACTGCTGCTGTTACGTTGCCTGTCGACAACTGAACGACTGATAGGCTTAAGCGAAACGAAAGTAGCTAATATGAACTCGGCTTAACTCTCTTTCGCCTTGGGTCTCGATGGCAGTTTTTTTTTCGACCCTAATATTATTATCTGTTTATCTAACAATTTATTTATTAACCATTTTATGTTTTTTATGCTATTTATATATCTCTTTGCTTACATGTTCGTTCTTCATATAGACACGGGATCTGGCAGCCGTTGCATGCACCGTGTGTGTTAGGTTATTATGTATTATGTAACACTTGTACTATCAATACAGGGACTCATTTGTTCTCCTTGTGCTTTTAATAGAATAAATACATACAATACATACAAATACATACACTAATATTGTAGCAATAGTCATCAAACGAAGGCAGTTACGCTCTGAATAATATTTCCCTTGCTAACACTGGAATCGCTTGATATCTCGCCGAAAATACTAAAAGTTGTCCTATCTACGCTAAGTAAGTTGTTATTTATAGTGATAATTTATGAAGGTGGGAAGTTAGGCTCCCATTTAGCACGATGATGAAAATATGATGATATCTTATGAACGGATTAAACGAGCAGAAATTTTAGCTTTCGTTGTTCATCATTTCCGTTTTTCTAAAGAGTTTACGAATTATGATTTAATTTATTTAAACATAGACCACACAAAATGTATGGTGTGGTCTATGATTCAAGTAATGCGTCTTGAGGCAGTTTCTTGTCATCAGGGCCACTCCGTGTCATCACAAACTTCCCTCATGAGGTGAGAAAAGTACATTCATTAGCAATTTCTATACTGGCAAGTTTATATTTACTTTTGAAGAGGCATATCTAAGAAGGAATCTGACTAGATCTGTGTTTGAAAATATAATTACCTATCTACTTTCCATAAGTGAGCTTTCACTATGTGAGGTGAAAAGCAGATACTATTTCTCGTACTATCAGGCAGCCGTAATTGGCCTTAGAGCATTTAGGGTTTTGTCTTGCTTCATTTTACGCAGACTATAAATTCACTTCACAAAATCCATTCCACCGAAGCTGTTTAAACCTGACCAGCACACTAGATGATCAGCCACTGAGTTCACATTTCCCCTTCATTTACAAACATGTAATAGCTTTGAAATTTTTCCGACAGAGTCCAAGATGGGGTTATTCACGAAACTCATCTTATGCAAATAAAACATTACACTCCGTGACCAGCAGATGAGCTAGCAGCAAGTTATCACTACAATGCACGTAACCGCTTACAGCTGGTTTCTCTGGCACTTGCAGTAAGAGTGAGTCCAGTAAATTTTAAACTTCACAGTTTCAATGCTAGCATCGTTTCTTTTGCATTTTCATTTGTATTTTAGGGACAGCGACTGTCGCTGACGGAGTGGCTGGGGCGAATAATGGAATTTCGAAGAGTCTTGCGACATGAGGCCGTGCCTGCAGCCGCGGCTGGTGTGACGCTACTTTATTTGTGAGTGATGCATCATGTGTAAAATTAATAATCTAGAGTAATATTTCTAANAGGGACAGCGACTGTCACTGACGGAGTGGCTGGGGCGAATAATGGAATTTCGAAGAGTCTTGCGACATGAGGCCGTGCCTGCAGCCGCGGCTGGTGTGACGCTACTTTATTTGTGAGTGATGCATCATGTGTAAAATTAATAATCTGGAGTAATATTTCTAAAAAATGAAGGTAATGCTGCAAAATGTTGTTTTTCATTATGGAAGGCAGGAGTTATGATAGAAGATTAATCCATTTGGATATGTTAGGCAATATATTCCAAGGGATGTCTCTCACTGCGCGTGGTGGTGATAGCGCGCTACGGGTCACCGTTTGGATAAAACATATTGACTTTTTTCTTTTTGATAAAGTGGTTGGCTGCTGCTTTTAATATTGACCATTTAATAAACTATAGTGTATCGCTTATACAAAGTCACAAATTGTTATATAACATAATATTGTTGTACCATGTCAAATGTAATAATTTTTTTTCCAAATAGGAATTTAGAAGCGATAGTTTATGCAGGTTATCGTGATCTTGTAAGACAACTTTAATAAATGTTCAAAGTTTGCTGTGGAATGTAACATGGAGTACCACTCTTGGCTGAGTGACGGCGAATCTGCATCCAGTGCAGCAGTACCGAGTTCGAGTTTGGGCTCACACAGCGCTAGCAACAGATCTGTTCTGTGTGGAGCCCTCAGCCATCGAGCGGCAAGCAGAAGGATGGCGAGAGTTTATTCTTCAAATTAGCTCTCTGTACTCATTAGTCTCTGCACTCATTACTCTCTGCACTCATTACTCTCTGCCCTCATTACTTCTCTTGTACTTCGCATTCATGCTTGGGTATCAGCGTTGGGCCGCGTCCCCCGGGTGGTGGATGGGGGATCCCTCGTAGGGCAACACGTGCCTGGCGAGGGGTGCGCTTTGGCACCATGGACCAGATATTCTGCAGGCGGCCAACGGCCAGTCGTCTCGGCCTCTCCTTGCCACTGGATTACTGTCGGACCGATCAAGGCAATGCACTGGGAATTGTACAATCTCTCCACCATAAACTTCACTGCACATGCCTTCATTCCCTGCTCTCTCTTTGTCTACTACTGTAGCTTTTTCCTTTCTTTTTTCTCTCTTTTTCTGCTTCTTTTTTATGTACTTCGCACTACCAGATATTCAAACTTTTGAAACTAGGCAAGAATAAAACATCGTTAGGTATATCCCCTAATTCCAGATGATAATTTCTCAATATTCTCATCATTATTTCTCTTGAAAAGGTTCGACACGTTCAGACTGCAGTCGCCCTCCCTGCAGTTCAGCAGCAGTACCTTGCAGCATCTGTTGAGGTGGGCGGTGGGGGCAGAGACCCCTCCTGATATCATCATTATAGGTGAGACCATGGGTAAAACTATAGGTGGGACCATGGGTAGGGCCATGGGTAAGGCCATGGGTAAGGCCATGGGTAAGACGATAACATAAACTTAATATTTTAGAAATAAATCGATCCATTGAGAAGCTAATTCTCGGAATGATGAGAAGCACCAATGTGGCCACAATCAATGGTGATAACAGTAGTTTCGGATTAATTTAGAAGTATATCAGTGCTCTGAAAATTCCAGGCTATCATATACAGGGTGTTGGAAAATTCAGTGCAATTATTTTAACCACAAGTAAAGTCATCATAGCCGTACTCTGTGGTGTAATTTTTTGGCAAACTTCAGCTATTTGAAAAAGTTACAGCGTCTTTAACTACTATTCCAAAAAATCATTTTCGCTGTAAAAAATTCAATTTCCAATCTTTTTGATGAAAATTGGTAGCAAAGTAAACCTTCCAATGATCTATGCGCACATGGTGTCAAATTTGAAAAAAATATAAAATAACTTGGAAAATGACGTTCAACTTCAAAATTTTCTACACAAATTAATAGTCACACTCGTTAAAAAGGAGATTCCTACGATAAAAGCCCATTTCAAGACCTTTCAGATGATGTAATGCATGGCAGAAAATAATCAGATTAAGTGCATTTGCAAGGAGGAAAACTGATATAAGTTCACCAGTATTGACGCGCACCCGCATGTTGCCCTGTCACTGCACCAGATAGGCGTGGCTAGACGAACGTCAGTGCTGCGGTAAGTGGTTTTACTACGTTTAAAGAATATTTTTGGCTAAAACACAAGTTATACTATTTAAAGTTATCAAGAATTGTGAAATTTACATACATTATGTTTGGGTGATCGTTTACTTTAGGGACGACATTTTATTTTCGTTATTTTTGGTCCATTGCTTATGAAACTCGCACAGTATTGGTAAAATTGAATTTAAAGAACATTTTATTCGTGAGAATATTTCGATTCTCGCACTAATTTTTAAAGAAATGTTGATATGATGCCTTCTGGATGGACAGCAATGTTTGTCAGCACACTAAACGATCTTGAAAAGTAAAATAGCTATGAACCTAACCTAACCTAAACAAACTAAGCCTTAACTAACCTAGCCTAACCTTGCCTAAATTTACCTAACCTTACCTAACCTAACGTTTGTACTCTCTACACTGATCACCGATCAACTACCAAGAGGGGCACTGCCGGGCCAGCACTGCACATCATGTAGGCTTGTTATTGTTAAAAAACAGTAGGGTATCATATTGACATTTGTTAAAAACTATTGTGAAAATCGAAAAATTATCATGAATAAAATGTGCTTAAAATTCTTTTTTTTTTCGTAAACTGAGCGAGTTTCATAACCAACGGACCAAATATAAGGCAAGTAAAATGTCGTCTCTAAAATAAAAGATTACCCAAACATAATGTATGTAAATTTCACCATGCTTAATTAATAACTCTAAATAGTACAGCTTGTGTTTTAGCCAAAAATATTCTTTAAACGTAGTAAAACCACTTTTACCGCAGCACTGACGTTCGTCTAGCCATGCCTATCTGGTGCAGTAACAGGGAAACATGCGGGTGCGCGTCAATACTGGTGAACTTATATCAGTTTTCCTCCTGGTAAATGCACTTAATCTGATTATTTTCTGCCATGCATTACGTCATCGGAAAGGTCTTGAAATGGGCTTTTATCGTAGGAATCTTGTTTTTCACGAGTGTGATAATTAATTTGTGTAGCCTATTTGGAAGTTGAACGTCATTTTCTCACTCATTTCACACCTTTTCCAAATTTTGACATCATGTGCGTATAGAGCATTAGAAGGTTTACTTTACTATTAATTTTCATCCAAATCGAAAAAAAAATTGATTTTTTTACAGCGAAAATTGTTTTTCGGCATAAAAATTCAAAATGCTGTAACTTTTTGGAGAGCTGAATTTTGCCAAAAAAATATATCACAGGCTACGGCTATGATGACTTTACTTGTGGTTAAAATAATTGCTCTGAATTTTTCAAAACCCTGTATACGTAGATTCTACTGCTTTTACTCTTAAGCATCTATTATAATTCGACTGGTGGTATTTCAAAACACTGTCTGTTTTTGACAAAGACTCATTTTTTCTTTCTGAGAATGACAACCTCACTAAGAGAATGTACAAATGTACAACCTGAAAGGTCATATTTTGTCGTTTTACTTAGATAAAATATCAATTTCTGTATAAGAAATCGTTGATGACAATATGGTTGTTCAGCTCAGTTGAAAAATTCTAGGCGATTTTCGATTGTTTGTGCATGGTGGCGGCAAGGATAGCATCCAATACTGTAACTGGTTTTTAATTTCTAATGGGGAGCGACATAAGAGCCAGATAACGTCACATGCAGCAATTTGAAGATAGTTAGGGTTCCTTAAATATTGATTTACACCATAGTCTGTAAAGATAAAGTCAATTTGACCGCACCCTCCACTGAGAAACTCACACGCACTGGTTCATGTTACGGATATAGGCCAACTGGCCCTAGAAGAGTAAGTACGGCTGCAGTCAAATACGGGTCATTAAGCACTAAGGCGCCATCGACGGAAGGTTCAAAGATCCGCCCTCCCTACCTTCTCCATTTTTGGGCAAGATAAGTGCCCCCACAGTAGCTGTGCATACCCAGTAACTGCCGGCTATGCACACCAACGGCCCAAAGAACGCTTATTTTGTTTGGTACCGATCCTGTGACCTTCAGCGCCATCAGCCGAGCACGCAAGGCTGCTGCTACTACCGTGAGTTCTTCTAGCCAGTCGTCCGATTGCGTCGTTGCTTCGTTCAAACAGCAGAAAAATGTTCGTCTTCTGGGTTCCAAGTCGCAGCAAATTAAAAAAAAAATCGTACGAGAAACTCGACAAGTGATATTTGCTGGAGCCTAATGACGAGCAACATTTTAGCGAGTTGTCTGGTAGAGATAGACGCTGTGTTGACGAAGACAGTACAAACTAGAACGTTCGACTCAGAAAACACGTTCAAATAATTCTCGTGTGCATCGGCCTTTTAGAAGTTGGGCGTTTGTGTTTTCTTTTGTAGCTGCCGTTGTTTTTGGGTGAATGAATTTTTCTCCTATACAATACTGATGGGAGGGGGAGATGCCACGCAAACAAGTGAGCAAGTAACCAACTATTTACTCCACAAACTAACAACCTGCGATTGCGTCTTATTATACAGGGGAGAAACATTTTGAAACATCTAGGATAGATCTTTCGCAGCTTAAAGATGAATACTTTCATCAACCCCAAATTTCATTGTTTGAAGATGATCTAGAATTAAATTGAAAGCTTACAGATGGAAATTATATTCTGCATAATCGTTGGGCTCGTTCTGACTTTCATTATGTTGACTCACTTCCTAGTAGGAAATAATCTACGGTAGAATTTATCACAGTCAAGGTTTTTCCTATCATTAATGAAAATATTCTCTGTTGGCAGGATACAGCATTTGGATGCTGATGGATATGGTTAATTCTGATTCCAAATTATTTCCCACCGATGCTCTGGATTTCGCTCGAGAAGTTCACGGTGCGCTGTTGCGGCTGCTCCTCAACCNTCTCTGTTGGCAGGATACAGCATTTGGATGCTGATGGATATGGTTAATTCTGATTCCAAATTATTTCCCACCGATGCTCTGGATTTCGCTCGAGAAGTTCACGGTGCGCTGTTGCGGCTGCTCCTCAACCTGGACGGGCGAACGAGGATTTTGTACTTGCCTCAGAGCCAGAGCAGGCCGCATGCCAACCACGTGGTGCGGCAGGTTCCGCTCTTCAAAGCCATAGGGGACGTTAATACTCGCTGGGCAGACTGGTCGTTCCTTGAGCGAAAGGAAAAACTGTCTACTGCGGTCAAGGATTCAGCATTCGAAAACTTACGCAGTTTTCTGAATTTCAGCAGCGACCAAATTTCTACTCACCAGAATACAACGGCGAAGGGAGGACGAGAGAAACAGGAAGAAGTGAATGAGAGAGCAAGACTAATTAACCTACGCTCCATCTTTACAGACATTTTTAATGTTAAAGACAATCACCTGCTCTCGAAAACAAACTTAAAGTTCTTATTAGAAGGGATGCAAAATTCTCAAGTAAGAGAAAATATTTCTCTGAGTAGATCGACAGGACCAAAAAGCATTTCATCTTCAAAAGTAAAAGCTGATATTTGGTTCTGGGATACGAGTCTACCAGTAAATTTGGCATCCATAGAAGACTGCAACACAATGTACCATCACGATTCACTATCCATGAAGTTGCTACCATTTACACTGAGGTTAAATAAGTCTCCTTTTATTAATTACGTATCATCGGTTTTACTTAGACTAAATGTTGAACTTGAAACTGTATTCCAGTACTTTTCCAATTTTACTAATATTCTTTCAGGAACAAAATCCAGCGCTGATTGGAAGAAATTTCTCTTTCACCAACTCGAAAGTTCGACCTTTGGTAATCATCCTAATAAATTTCCTAAGCTGGATGAATCTTTGTATCTTGCAGCGAATGAATATTACGATGAGTCGATGGCTTCGTATGCCATGGAAGATTTACACTGCACCGACGCGACGCATGCGGGCTACGTGACGAAACAATTTGAAGTTTATCAAATTCTAAATTTGGTTTGCAACCAACATGTTGGTGTACCAAGTGATTATTGCTGTGCGTAATAGGCTGTCTGAATGTATTTTGTTCGTTCATCTATTGTAATTATTATATTAATTAGCTTTAAGGCTATAGAGAGGCTTGAGTTCAGTTCTTGCATAATATTATTCAATCACGTAATGTTCTTCTAACTGATATTTTATGTGTTTTTTCAAGCTCAATAAACTTCATTATTGTCATTAAAATACAATGCCTTCGCGATAAGTGTTTTCTCATAGTTCCGGAGGATACAACTCGATAACACTATGGATCTTCCACGATGCTCCACTTTTGGATTCGTGTTTTTCTAGAAGATAACTTCTCCACATTTCATCTGCACCTACAAGTAGATATATTATCTCTCTGGCCAGCCAACTCGATCTCATTTTAACTGATATCAAAACAGCATTCCAAATTTCGCTTTATCCACATGTTCAAAGTTTAGTGGAGCCTTTAAATGGACATTTTTCAGCCGTTATGTCTCCTTAAGGGCTCGTCCACTTAACTAAAATGCGTGCAGAATATTGAAGACTGTACTCAAACTAACGAATGCGCCTCTATCCGTAAAATTAGATTAGATTAGATTACAATGTATGTAAATCTTTTCACGTTATCCGAGGGTTAAACTTTAGCCACTTTGACAATCTTTTGGAACACTATTAGCGATTTTTTAAGGACGACTATATCTTGGGAGATGTACTGAAGAACAAATTTTTTGTATTTTTATTATTAATTGAAACATCGATTTTGGTGCTTTCAATTGATCAGATATCTTTTCTAGCTTATTTCAGCTTCATGATTGCTAAAAATGTGATTTTTCATACCGGAAGTTTTTTCACCTTTCACCTTAACGTCAAATTGCTAAGCTATCAAATCGTTTTGACTGTTTTGACTTANTGAAAATATTCTCTGTTGGCAGGATACAGCATTTGGATGCTGATGGATATGGTTAATTCTGATTCCAAATTATTTCCCACCGATGCTCTGGATTTCGCTCGAGAAGTTCACGGTGCGCTGTTGCGGCTGCTCCTCAACCTGGACGGGCGGACGAGGATCTTGTACTTGCCTCAGAGCCAGAGCAGGCCGCATGCCAACCACGTGGTACGGCAGGCTCCGCTCTTCAGAGCCATAGGGGATGTCAATACCCTCTGGACAGACTGGTCGTTCCTTGAGCGAAAGGAAAAACTGTCTACTGTGCTCAAGGATTCAGCATTCGAAAACTTACGCAGTTTTCTGAAGTTCAGCAGCGACCAAATTTCTACTCACCAGAATACGACGGCGAAGGGAGGACGAGAGAAACAGGAAGAAGTAAATGAAACAACAAGACTCATTAACCTACGCTCCATCTTTACAGACATTTTTAATGTTAAAGACAATCATCTGCTCTCGAAAACAAACTTAAAATTTTTATTAGAAGGGATGCTAAATTCTCAAGTAAGAGAAAATATTTCTCTGAGTAGATCGACAGGACCAAAAAGCAGTTCACATTCAAAAGTAAAAGCTGACATTTGGTTTTGGGATACGAGTCTACCAGTAAATTTGGCATCCATAGAAGACTGCAACACAATGTATCATCACGATTCACTATCCATGAAGTTGCTACCATTTACACTGAGGTTAAATAAAGCTCCTTTTATCAATTACGTATCGTCGGTTTTACTTAGACTAAATGTTGAACCGGAAACTGTATTCCAGTTCTTTTCCAATTTCACTAATATTCTTTCAGAAACAAAATCCAGCGCTGATTGGAAGAAATTTCTCTTTCACCAACTCGAAAGTTCGACCTTTGGTAATCATCCTAATAAATTTCCTAAGCTGAATGAATCTTTGTATCTTGCAGCTAATGAATATTACGATGAGTCGATGGCTTCGTATGCCATGGAAGATTTACACTGCACCGACGCGACACATGCGGGCTATGTGACGAAACAATTTGAAGTTTATCAAATTCTAAATTTGGTTTGCAACCAACATGTTGGTGTACCAAGTGATTATTGCTGTGCGTAATGGGCTGTCTGAATATATCTTGTTAGTTCGTCTATTGTAATTATTATTATTAATTAGCTTTAAGGCTAAAGAGAGGCTTGAGTTCAGTTCTTGCATAATATTATTCAATCACGTAATGTTCTTCTAACTGATATTTTATGTGTTTCAAGCTCAATAAACTTCATTATTGTCATTAAAATACAATGCCTTCCCGCCAAGTGATAGATATGCCTAACGGCGTGGAACCAGCCGACGCTACGCGAGATACCACCAAACAAAATCCTTTGCGTTTTGCCAAAACACCCGCAGTCCCGCAAGGCCAATCACAGAGCTCTACAAAGAATTTCAAGTAACATTGGTTGGGTAATGAACCGTTACCAGAACTGACGTATTTGTCTTCCAAACACTCGCAAAAAGAAATAGATGGCTTCGTACGTATTGTTCTTTCATAGATGGAGCAGAGAGGGGGTTGCGGAGAAAGGACAGCATAACCAATGTCACTCATTGTTGATGAATTCGTCGTAAAACACAAAGGCCATTAACACTCCGCCTTTGAGGCACACAGGTACACCAGTGCATGCCGAATACGGCACAAAACTAATAGACTTGAGCCAAGTCGGTCTACGAGATCAAGATCAAGCTGCTTCGCAGCGCCGGAGACCCAAACAAGGGAGCAGCAGTAACGGAGACCACATGAAAAAAAAAAATATATATATATGGACCATTTCGCTATCGCTAATTCAGAGATGAACTTTGTGAGAGATCTTCCCTCTTGTAGATGCTTGAGACACTTTAGCGCTTAATATGTGCGTCAACCAACATATAAACTTCTCATCAAGCAGGAGACCTGTGTAGTGTCTCCAGTGAGTTGGATCCCTGCAGCATCCTGCCACCAATAATCAGGGGTGAAGGCTGCTACAAAAGTGTTTAAGGTTGGCTTACATATATGAACTACTCATTCAGTTTCACTTCAGACCGAACAGCACTCACAAACACGAGATCTGTTCAACGTTTAAGACTGGCTCACAGCACTCGTAAGACTTAGCGAGTGAACAATCACTAACAACATGAAAATTCAACATAAATGATGCTATTACATCTGCTAGTGTACAGCTGGTATTCAAAATAAAAGTGGGAGATAGAGAACGCTACCTTAAGGAATTTCTTCATAGCCCTGATGAAATGAATTATTGAAAAAACGTTGTGTGTACCTTCAGAACTAAACTCTCCGATAATATCTGGATCCTTACCACTTTTACGGGGCGATGCCGATTCTTACGATAGATGGGGTTGATGTGCCTTGTCAAAGGTTGCACTGAAATCTACGATTGAAAACGTCAACAGGAAACAAAACGCCCCAACAACCCAAGTCCCTTTGCAAGCCAATTGGCAAGGCGATAGCAGTTTCAGTAAAGCGATGTAACGAACAGGAAACCTTTATGTTATATTTAACAACTTTCGTTGGCGCCAGCAGCCTAAAGCCAGCTCATGGCAACTAATCCTGTTACGTATAGCAGCGGCACAGCTTCAGCTTACATAAAATTTATCACATACATTACAGTTTGTTAAAGATCAGCAGCCGCTACTGAAATTTCTACACCCTATAGTAAGCGTCAATGGCAAACTTTCAACTATCGCTCCTAATTAGGAGCAGTTTGAAATCACAAAGATTTATGGTCTACAAATATATCTTCAACTTATGTTTTCAGACTGGTATTTACCCCAATGTTCTAAAGCATGCTCGTGTTATACCAATACTCAAATCAGGCAATCCTAATGATGTAGCAAATTACATACCAATATCAACGCTGTCAACGTTCAATAAAATACTTGAAAAAATAGTTCACTCCAGATTAACCGAGTTCCTAGCGATTCATAACGTAATTTCCTGCCGACAATTTGGCTTTCGTGCAAAATCTAATACTACCTTAGCGATATTTTATCTAGTAACTGACTTAATAAAGTATTATCAAGATAAATCGTATGGGTTC
Source organism: Parhyale hawaiensis (assembly GCA_001587735.2). Lineage (NCBI taxonomy): Eukaryota > Metazoa > Arthropoda > Malacostraca > Amphipoda > Hyalidae > Parhyale > Parhyale hawaiensis. The sequence continues at coordinate 4,389,332 of LQNS02278175.1, read as the reverse complement.
TGCCTCATGCGGAAAGCGTTCGATACGGTGGACAAACAGTTGTTGTTAAAAAACTCGAACACTATGGTATTCGTGGGACAGCAAATGCATTATTAGCAAGCTAGTTATCCAACCGTGACCATTATGTACTATGTAACGCCGTTTAATCTCAAGTTTTACCTATTAAAATTGGAATCCCTCAAGGAAGTGTACTCGGACCAATGCTTTCAAGATTTTCATTAATGATATAACTACTCTTGGCATGAAGTGCGTTCTGTTTGCTGATGATGCTGTGTTCTATACTAACAAATGCAATTTTCTATCGGCCATAACTGGTATTCAAAAATTTTTAATTAAATTGTCAGAACAGTTAACTCAAAATAGATTGATTCCCCATGAGGATAAAACTAAGCTAATGTTATTCACTCCATGTTCTCGTCCTGAATTACCGACGATTCATTTCAATGGCAAAGAATTGGAATGGGTGTCTCAGTTTCGATATCTTGGTTTGATTCATGATGAAAAACTGTGCTTTAAATCCCACATTGAAGAGTTAGGGCGTAAGTTCAGCAGAGTTCATTTTGTAATATATGAGGTGTCTAATTATGTCAATTGTGATTCGTTGAAACAAATTTATTATCCATTAGCCTATTCTTTGTTAATTCAAAATATTATCGTCTAGGTTGGAGCCCTTCATTGTTTCATTAGCAAATTAGAAGTTATACAAAATAAAATGCTAAGGCGAATATTTCGTGTTAACCGAGACAGTAATAGCAAACCGTTAACGAGCCGTAATGATATGTACCGCAAGTTACGGATGTTGCAATTTCAAGATGTGTAGAATTATTCGCTACGTGCATTTTTCCGTTCACTCATACATAATCATCCTGTTTTTTAACAATATTACGGCTCACTCATTCCCCAACAAAACTATGAGATGAGACGCTCCGTTCTCAATCTTCCAAATGTACGCGTTGACGTTGAAAAAAGGTTGACTATTTTTCAAACAGCGTCTCTTGTTAATAGAACACCAACGCACCTATTATAGACCCTATATCAAAAACGCCTCTAAAAAACTGTATAAAGATCATGTCATGCAATTGTACTAGTATAACAATTACTTGTTGCCCAAAAAAGTTTCACAACTTTTCTGTGGGTTATGCAGATATATTACTGTATGTGTATTGAAATATGAAGAGTCTTCAGTATTTTAATGTATGTCTGGGTGTAATAAACCTAATAAACCTCCGCAGAGCCAGTGCTAAGGTTACCGCAATGATTACGCAGTCGGATTAATTGAGTTGGCTGTAGGCTCTTAGTGCCAACAAAAGTTGTTAAGTGGGCAAATGCTTAAAATGCAATAAGTAACCAGCTTGTCGTTATATTTGGGTATTCTCCTGGGCCTAGAGTTGAGAGTAAAGGGCACTATAAACAATCAAGTACAAATTTAATACTTGTTGATTTAAGTAATTGAAGTAGTTACTTCAGTAAGCTAAAAATCATGTAGTGGTTTGACAGTACACAGTAAAAGTACTTCTGAAAAGCACACATATGTTCATAGAATGAAGTGATTCAGCGGAGGCAATTAATTTCAATTCCATTCCAAGTGTCCTTCAAATCACGTCCCATGAAAAAATCCATGAATACCTTAATACACTGGAATGAATTTCGATGGATAGGTAGATGTAGCTAAAGATGCAGCAGCATCTACATTAAGTAAACTTTTGTCTATTCACAAACCGTTTTCGTTACCTTTTTTGAAGAAGCGTATACAATACGTGTGGAGTGCATAACACTTCTTGGACCTCGTCTGAAGCACTTCGAAGCTACCAAAGGTAAGACAAGGTACGGAGGCTGTGATGTAAAACTTAAGTTCCCTCAAAACCAAGGAATATTGTTTTGACCTTTATAGTGTTTTCTAAAAATATTCATTTTGGCTCATTCATCCTACCGTCAGCGTTTATATGGAGTCTTATAAATATCATGTAACATTTAAATCCTTTCTTTACCTCAGTTCGTTTCCACCCGTTGGTATTTTTATGGTTTCTTGTGCAAACCTCGACCTTCAGCTCTCACTGTAAATTTTCAAATAAGTTGAGGTCTGGTGATTTTGGCGGATAATTCGCAAACGTTAATCTTTACTTTATTCAACACTTCCATCACACTTTTGCCTTACAATCGGGTCGTTGCCACGATGGTACCACCATCGTTTACCACGTCCACAGTTCCCAGCACATATATGTTCTACTTTTTTTGAGGCGCTTACTATGGTATTGTTTTCAAATAGTTCCGGAGGATACAACTCGATAACACTATGGATCTTCCACGATGCTCCACTGTGTTTCTCTACAAGAGAACTTCTCCACGTTTCATCTACGCCTACAAGTAAATATAATATCTTTCTGGCCAGCCAACTCGATCTCATTTTAACTTATATCGAAACAGCATTCCAAATTTCGCTTTATCCACATGTTCAAAGTTTAGTGGAGCCTTTAAATGGACATTTTTCAGCCGTTATGTCTCCTTAAAGCCTCTTTCACTTAACTAAAATGCGTGCAGAATATTGAAGACTGTACTCAAACTAACGAATGCTCCTCTATCTGTAAAATTAGATTCGATTAGATTACAATGTATGTCAATCTTTTCACGTTATCCGAGGGTTAAACTTTAGCCACTTTGACAATCTTTTGGAACACTATTAGCGATTTTTTAAGAACGACTATGTCTTGGGAGATGTACTGAAGAACAATTTTTTTGTATTTTTATTATTAATTGAAACGTCGATTTTGGTGCTTTCAGTTGATCAGATATCTTTTCTAGCTTATTTCAGCTTCATGATTGCTAAAAATGTGATTTTTCATACCGGAAGTTTTTTCACCTTTCACCTTAACGTCAAATTGCTAAGCTATCAAATCGTTTTGACTGTTTT
>LQNS02278175.1:4247922-4298808 GCA_001587735.2 Parhyale hawaiensis | reverse complement strand
GATCCTAAGCTGCTGCACTTGCCTGCAGGGAGCTCCTGCTCCCTATCCTTATCAGGATCGCAATCTTTCGCTACCGTGCCACCGCAGCCCCGCAAATAACTGAAAGCATCTTGACTAAAGCGAGGATAGTGCCCGAAAAGCTTCATCATGTCCTGGTGGTTCACTATTCACTTAACCTGCCGCCCGAGACATCGGCCTGATGGCCAATTTTGCTCTGAGTAATGGCTCTCTTGATGGTTTGGCCACTGGCGAACTGCAACAATGCAGTCTCCCCTTGCCTGGAATGCCTGGGAATGAGTCCTATTAGTTCCAGTGTCGGGGCTGCAGCTCGGCACTATCTGGTAATGACGCGCATAATAAGGCAGAGTCCGTGCGGGCAGGAATGTTGAGAGTTTTCTTGGCCAGTGCAGATTTTTGACCAGTGGATGGTCAAAGGAATATGCTTGTAAATTAGATAAATTTACTCCGTAGAAAGACATGTCAATCAGAGGTATTTAGAGAAATCATTACCGAGTGTACCGACAATCTTGTGTAGTGCGAACTAAGATGGACAATCTTACTGGCTCTCGAAATTGGTCCGTCGCCCCGATTTTAACATAACTAATAAATTATCACTAATTATAACTTAAACATCGCTAGTCTGCTCATTTTATACGAGGCATTCAGACGATTGTAATAATAATGAAGCATCTCATTGCACCGAATTTAACAAACCTTGATTTCAGAGCACTGAAGGGCAGGAACTTGTATTGGGCACATTTTGATCAAAGCGAAAATGGGTTTAGCGGTTGAAATGAAAACTTGTTTGTTTTTCCGCCAAAATTATTATAAAACAAGATGATTTCACCTCATGGACATCTACATTACTTTCGTAGTTTGATCGTTCAATAGCAAGTGATGGATGAAAGTGGTTTAGTGAGGTCAATATGTTTAATAATAATGCAGTGATACAGGTAGCACAGGCAGAAGTCAAAAAATTAGAAATTTTAGCTCCGCGAAGAGAAAAGAAGTGATTAAAAAATCGTTAACTTGTGAGTTATCGAGCTCTCACTTGCAAAAAAAAAAATAATAATAAAATAAAAATAACAAGCTTCTAGCATTACTGCGACTCGAACCATTGATATTGATATATGAAAATTTTGCAATGCTTGTTCATAGGAAATATGGCTACGCGTGGTTTCTCTGATCTTGCTACAACAAATAGAAATTAAGTTACTTTTATACAACGAAAATTATGACTACAACACTAGCGCAGCAGTCTGCACCGAGTGCAGTGTTCTTGAGTGAGGAAGAAAGAAAGGATTTTTAAAATATAAAAAACAATTTAAATTGTGTAGGGCTGGTGTCTCTCAAAATCTTTTGTGGGAATGAGCAGCTTTCTCTCTTTGAAAGAAACATGGACTGCCATTCATGCAAGTTGAGCTGCCAGGAATATTTAAGGATAAATAATAATTGTGCGGTCTGGCAAGTTTCATCGTCCGAATGCGGATGAAAGTTAATTAATTTTCTCTCTGTTGAGCAACTTCCATTATCAACACGAGAAGGTCAAGAGAATAGTACCTTCTAGCATAATTTTTTTTTGGGAGAATTCGTGGTTCAATATAATACTGCACCGGCTGGAACACTTCAATTCGTCGTTAGTGCGATTTAGCTTTGGAAGAAACTCCAGGTTTTTGTGCCAAAATTATGGTGTCTTCTCAACATGGTAACTTTGACAATTGCAGTTCAACGACAATTCACATTTGTTCCATACTGAGTGGTTCTAAAAATTCCTTAGAAATAAAGATTTGATGTAGTGTTTAATTCTTTGCAAAGGTTTTTCTTTTTACTGGAAATTGATTTGTTTTCGGATTTCCTTAGCCAAAAGAATTTACTTCTATCATTTACTTTAATTGAATATTTTTAATGAATAATCTTAATTGAATTCTGTACACTTGAGAGTACAGTTTCATGATTTCATTTTGCTGAAATGTGTATACAAAACTACTGAGTTCCTGATGGAGATTAGCTAAGGACTTGATGGTATATGATGTCGTCTGTATTTACGAACCTCAAACTAATTGCTTATTAATAGGGTTTATAGTTAAATTCTTTCGCGAAGAAAACTAGACGCTCACTCGTGCTTGCAAATGGCAGCAGCTTGTAACGGAAAGAGAAGTGCAATTTTTTTTTTCAGCTTGCCTCCCACTGTTGGAGCAACGATCGCAGCTTTAGTTAGTTAGGAACGATTTGTGATACTGGCGAGTAGACATAAGAAGTGTGGATGTCGGATGGGGAACAGGATGAAGCACAAGCAGAAGTGTGGATGTCGGATGGGGAACAGGATGAAGCACAAGCAGAAGTGTGGATGTCGGATGGGGAACAGGATGAAGCGCAAGCAGAAGTGTGGATGTCGGATGGGGAACAGGATGAAAGCGCAAGCAGAAGTGTGGATGTAGGATGGGGAACAGGATGAAGCACAAGCAGAAGTGTGGATGTAGGATGGGGAACAGGATGAAGCGCAAGCAGAAGTGTGGATGTAGGATGGGGAACAGGATGAAGCACAAGCAGAAGTGTGGATGTCGAATGGGGAACAGGATGAAGCGCAAGCAGAAGTGTGGATGTCGGATGAGGAACAGGATGAAGCGCAAGCAGAAGTGTGGATGTCGGATGAGGACCTCGGGCTGGCAGGGGGCCGGGCAGGCGGGGGGGCAGCAGAAGGGGTACAGTTCCGGGTTTGTGGTGTGGTGCGTGTGTCGGCGTATTGTGTGTCCGTCGCTGCAACGGTTACACGTGACCATCGGTCTGGCCAGTACAGCTCCTGTGTAGGAGTCTATGCCGGTATTTAGAGAGTTTCAGTTTTACTTGTGACCCGTGCAGTAACTAAACAGTGATATCATGAGGGCTAATAGGTATTTATTTCCATGTTTATTTATTTATTTCTATGTTTAGACAGAATTGAACAATGGCACACAAATATTTACTTAGCTATTTTGTAATTATGTTTACCATTTTTCGAAAAATAAGAAAATTTTGAAAAATACTGAGTGCTCCCTTCAGGCCGACAGAAAGTAGAGAGAGACAGCTCTGATATATCCGGAAAGAAATGCCAACAAATTCTTACATAGATGTAAAAAAAAGGCTGATAACATAATGACAAGTTTTATAACCGTGTAATTTTTATTACTTACGGCATGAATTTGCCTGAATTTTTTCACGCTTTGTCTTTTTCTGCTTCTTACGCTCTCGCCATTTCTCCTCATGTTGTATGTGCCATCCTTTATTTTGTAATAAAAAATATTTAAGGTTTAAAATCAAAACTATTTTGTGACATTTGACGGTTCTATAAGGAAAAATTTTTTTAGGAACGTATGGCGATAACCTGAGCGAAAATTGAACCCTCGCATTAACGAACGTAGAAGTTGATCGAATGGGCACAAAACAGAATTCGTCGCTCCTAAGAAGCAAATTGCTGTTAATATCCGAGTGAATTGGTGCATTCTTGAACAGGCGCTTGATGCAATGCGATAAAGGTTAACCTTGGTCTGATAGTATCTTCATCCTTGGTTAATTCGAGGTAATTTCTTGCTTTTATTTCGATCTTTGTCAAATCTCTTTTGAACACAGCTTGTATTGGAAGAGCTGGACACTGAACTGCTCGAACCAACGCTTTGATTAGGAACTAAGTTTATTTTTGGTGCAGCTGAAACAGTTGCACTGCCATGTATCTTCTCTACCTCTGAGGCAGGGAGGCCCAGAGCCTGAATCAACGCTCCTCTTCGGGAATGGCTGTGTAACCTACGCTGTAACAATGACTGTTTTTTTGTACTGATTTTACAAGAATTGTTAGGGCTACTGTGGAGAATAAGATTGTTGTGTTTTAGCCTGAGTGCATTGGCGGCACTCGTCTTTAATAACTGACTGTACATAGCAGATGAAGCTGCGGCCCCAGCGGGTGTAGTGGATCGTCTTGACGATAGAATCACTGGCAAAATCATGAACACTGCTGAGGTGAAAATATAACTTCTTTGCCTGCTTCTTTGACGGCGATCTAGACTAGAAAACCTTTAGGGGCATAGGATGGGCCATAGGCCATGGGGTTAGGTTAGCTTAGGCTCGTCCAGCCTATGTTATGGGGTCAGACAACTCCAGGGGGCCTGTGTAGGTTACCTCAGCCATTAGCTAGGCCTTCGGGACGTCTCTCTTTCGTGCCCACTTTGCTTCTTTCCCGATTTCATACTCCTACTTGCTTAGGTATTATTCTGTTCTTCCTCTCTTTCCCGACTTACTGTTCCCACGCGCGTTGATCCTGTGTGGTAGGAGCACCTTCGTGCAAGGGTTCCCCGTTTCTCTTGGCATACTTTATGTCCCTTGCTCTTTCCTCTGTGATATCGTTCTGCTCGGAAACGGAGGCTTAAACTCTCTAACTATAACTAAATAATCTAGAAAAATTCACAAATTGTTTTCAGCATATATTTTTAACGAAAATAATGTAAGATAATGCTGTAGTAGGAAAATAGTGCGAAGAAGCGCTGTTTTGCGGAAGATGATCTAAATTTACTTGTATTTTTCACCCATTGCTTACCGTAGAAGAATTTTTGGCCACCCCACGGGATGACTTGCCATTTCAATTAGCTACCCTGCATTCTGCGCTGGTAAACGCCATAATTTAACCAAATTTATATATTTTTTAACATAACTATTGGAAAGTTTTACTGCACAATGGAACTACCTGGCTTGGAGAGAGTGACAATAAATTGTACGTACCTATTTTACATGTTTAAGTAACTGCTGCACGGGTAAAAAACACTTTCATAGGAATAATATTACAAAAGTAACTACAAAAGTAGTAAATTTACTTCAAGCTGAGAAAATTAATTAAGTCATCTGATGTATTAAAATAAATGTACTCGAGCATCGTATTGAGTACAAAATTTGGGACGTAGGCTTTTATTGGATTGAGGTTATCTCGTGTTGGTAATGTGAGGATGAACGAGCGGGCTGTTAGCCCATGTGAAGGTGGGACATATTTTCCGGGAAGAATTTCCTTGTTCTGCACCTAGTGTTATTACTGAACCGATTTTCAGTGCTGTAGTGTTACAGTGTGAGCATGTTTAGTTAGTTTACATTATTCTCCCAAAATATACAGGGCAAGTACTAATTTTAAAAATACTTGTAAAATGCTTGTCTTCTGTGGAATGACATTACTGATAAGGCGAAGGGAATGTTCTTCAGAAGTGTTTCTTCAAGTGAACCTCTGTGACGACAGTTGGAAAGAAGAACCTGAAGGAGCAGGGCAGTGGTTTAAGTACTCTGCCGTGCATATACTGGAATTGGAACTGCATATGCGATTATTTATGTTGAACGTTCGTTTTGTTTTCATGAAGCAACTAATTGGCACGGCCTCGGCCTGCCGTTGTAGCCAGCATGGTCATTAAAATTACACATTGTACACAAATGAGCTCAGCGATCGTTATAGGTGCTGATTAAAATCATACAGCACCAGGTGCCCTAGTCAACAGTATTCATCATTATATCATCTTAATTATCGTCATTCCCTGTAAAAGCCCATCATTTTATATACTGATATACATATATTCCAAGTCGAAGTAAGCTCATACGTAAACCTATTGCTGTAATAGTAGTTGAGTTGTTAATAAATGATTATCATTATTATTTCGTCGTACGAAGAACATGGCATGGGTTCAAAGCTCTAGTGTAACGTGCAGCACTTGCAAACTAGGAAATAACTTTGTTATTTTGCCGGTTACATTTATTTCGAAATCACTAAGTTTTTAAACGATTTTCTGAAGTTTACGCAATATAGCGCCTTTTACAGTATGCCTTATACCTCTTTTTCTTTGTATTTTACAGGCCTATGCCCGTTATTTCTTGTGATCTTCATAAAAGGCTCTAGCCATTACTGGCTGACTAGCATAAGTTATAAATGTGTCTAAAGTAACAGCAGCTACCTCATGTACTATAAGAGCTAGGGTAAACAAACGGATAAGCGTCACTCACAGTTCAGATGTAATTTACACGTGAACAAAAACGCGCATAATTATTAACATTAATTGCGGGACACGCGACAGGATGACCATCATTAGCCCTTTAGTTAAAACACAACATGGAAAAATAAATTAGATAGAAAGATCGAACATATTCGCTAACTCTTCTAATACAATCAGCTGTCGAAAGGAACCGTACCCACTGATATTCAAAGTATTTGTCTGGCATGTACTAGCACCGGGTCGCATCAACTTTATATAGGGGAGAGAAGATACTAATAATGCGCATATAGTAACGCAGTTGAAGCTTTAATGAGAAGAAGTCAATAGCGTCCGACAAGCCAGAATACTTTAAACGCAAAGATGTTTTTCGGACTGGAGAAACGGAGCAGGTAGACCGGCTGCCGCGCACGTATAGTCTGGCAAGCGGGCTCAAGGGACAGCCTGGGGCTGGTCCGCCTGTCGATGACGTTTCGCAAACTCTTGGGATCGCCAAGACGCATCCTGGTAACGGTGTTGGGGGTCATGGGTGGGGAGGAGGAGGGGTCTGCTCACTGCTCGAAACTACGTCTTTTTCACCAATATGTAAGAATTTCTTGAAATATGCGTTGACACCCAGGTGTTTTCCCAAGGAAGTTTTCATTGAAAGTCTTCTGGGCTTTTCATTTCTTTAACCCCAAGCTTTCGAGCTATTAAGCATAGCCCGTCTTCAGGGGAACCAAGGAGCTGCCGTGTTCTAAAATCTCACTAAAAATGAACTTGCTTCGTTTTTACTTTCAAAATTTCAATGTTTTGCGATATATTTCATTATTTTTTTGCGTTATTGTTAGCTAGGATACAATGTTTGTATACTTTCCAACTTGGTTCTGCTGATAGAATTTGAAGTTCTGTTCTCGTCAAGGAGAATGATATTAAAGTACCTTGGTTCCCCTGAACACGGGCTATGTTTAAATAGCTCGAAAGCTTGGGGTTAAATAAATGGAAAGCCCAGAAGACTTTCAATGAAAACTTCCTTTATATGCATGAGTACTAGTGACCGGTCAACTTAACATAGTTTGGACAACTAGTGAGAGCAGCACAATTTGCAAATTTTGTTTCCTTCTTCGTTGCACGTTAGGAAACTGTTAATGACTTCGTCCTTTCTAGCCAGTTTGATTCTTTCATTATTCACCACCAGTCTATTACCGGAATCATACTATACAATCACACGCACAAGCCGATTAGGGAACATTCAGTTAGAACGCCGTTCATGGTACTGCTGTCATGCCACCGAATTTTATTGTGCATCGGAGCTGCGTACGAGTTGCTCGTCTCTTCATAAGTTGAGCATGCCGTTGTATAGTGTGGCCCCGTCATGCCAGCATTGCAGCCAACTGCAGCATCTGATCATATAAGTACAGGCCTGCCACTGGTCACCGGTTTCGTAACACATCCATAATTTTTTTTTTTATGAATTGACACTAGGGTGGCCGCTCAGAGCAAGCCGCAGTCTATGCTTCTACACCCTTCTGCGAATGGGGCTCCTCGTCCGTCCGTCGTCCAAACGCTGGCTAATTTAGTGCTCCGGCCAGTACGAATAAAGCTTAAGGTCCACTTTCGGCAAAGCGAATACGTATTTATACGACCATTGGCTACGATTAGAATAATAGTGGACGCTTTCTTCACTCTCTCCACTACTACAAAAGCAATCGCTAAATTCATACAATATTTGTATACATATTTGTAAATATATTTGTATATATATTTGTAAATATATTTGTACATGTATTTGTAAATATATTTGTATATATATTTGTAAATATATTTGTAAATATATTTGTATATATATTTGTAAATATATTTGTATATATATTTGTAAATATACTTGTATAAATATTTGTCTGTCCACCCAATAAGTGGTTGAAGGAGTTGAGCAATCTTCATGATTTTTTGTAGGGATTTATGGTGGGTTGCCCTCAATGTGACGTATGCCAAAAAAACTTGGATTACCTGGCCATAAAAAATGACGGCGATCAAATTTGCTCTCCACCCAAAAAGGTAGGAATTAAGCTATGGTCATGAATTTTTGCAGGGAGGCTAATGGGCTGTCCTCGATGTAACGTATACCAAAAAACTTGGATTAGCTGGGCATAAAAAATAACGGCGATGAAATTTGCTCCCTCAGCTGGTGATGATCTTACGCCACGAGGCGTCGTTCTAGTTCATGTATAATATTGAGTCCGACTTCAACTTCGTTCCACAACTTGAAAGGAATCGAGTTTTTTTCCACTACTTCGCGCGTACACTTCTTGCTGCCCTGCTATGTTGAGGAAAAAACAGCTATATAGTTGCTTTGCTATTTTTGAAACCGCTAAAACTTGCAGCAATTTCTATAATACTTTTTTCATATCTGTCGCAGTTTCATTAGCCTAAAATTTTGATTAATTCAGATGTGGTCAGAGATATCAACAGTATCCGAATAACTCTACGGGTTTTCCTTACTTATTTGGATAATGTCGGCGTAACTCAGTCAATATGTACAAACTTACTTTCCTTTCCCAGCCTGTTATTTTGTTGTATGAGTTACTTACCAAGTTTTCACCACTCTTAAATTCATTTCAACATCGTCTTTTGTGTAGAGCCACTAACATACTATACTACTACTACCACCTCCACTATCTTCTCCGCTAATCAGCGGCTATCGATCATGCTTGCGTGCATTCATGATCATCTTTTTGGCTGTGGTTCTTCTCCCCCTTCTTTTTTTTTCTTTCGTCTTCCATTTTTGCTCCTCTTGTTTTCCCATTCCTCTACATCCTACTAACATAATGGCAATAGCTCATAGAGGGCCGGGGCGTAAGTTCCGGTGTCTCTTTGGGAATGGGCCTCTACTACTGCCGCCTATCTAATCTAATCTATATTCATCAACTCAATTTGTAACAACTTTTACAGGTACTAACATCGCATCGTGTAATGACACTAACGCCACATCTTATCGAGGCACTCACACAAAACTAACTTTTATAGGCACTAACATTGTAACTCGAGGAGGCTGTAAATTTCTGTTGAGAACTCCAATGGTGAGGTGGTCTTGCAGGCCTGGAATCCTGCTTAAGAAATACCCGTGGCTCTCGTAAAGCTCATTACAGTATCGTAACTTATACACGCATTAATTACCATTCATCAAGTTGTTGAGAGGCTGCCAGTCGTGCCTGGAATACAAACCGCGGAGGCGCCTCGTAAATACGCGCCAGTGGGAATGGATGGGACGGACGGACCGAAGTCCTGGTTGCCTCGCCTACTGGATTCCAGACCAAGTTTTGGAAGAACATTAAGTGGTGATAGAAATTGAATGTGTTAGTAAATGGAAAGGATATACCGAATGTGCACTACTATAAGGGAATGAATACTTTGTGCGTGTTTTGATGGAGTTCGGGAGTGGATGTATAAAGGGTTTCCCGAGTGTGATAACCGACTCTGATAAATCGTCAACATCTGGAAAGTGATGAGGTGCAGTAGCAGGAGTACTAACTGTAAAATGCTCTAGTACCTTTGGGAAGAACTTCTGGGACTATTATAGAGAAAGTATCTGTTGATGGAGCGTGTGCGTGCATTAAGAATTATTAAGCGGAGAAGTCGGTTCCGGGTTGCTGTAGTCAACGAACTTCTTAGTATGAACGTCTTAATCGCTGGGCCTATTCGACACCGTAGAGTTCAAATCAAATATATACACGAGTTGAAGGGACTGAATAAATAGCTCTGAAGCAACATGGAATGCACGATTCTTTAAGTTTTGTACTAGGACAACCGAGAGTAGAGAAACCAGCTTGTTCGTGGCATCCAGGAAAAGCAAGTAAATAAATGATCCCTTCGAAAGAACGAGCGCAGACGCCAGTAGCTGTGAGGTGCCTGCAATAGACGACACGGAGAGAAAAAAAAAAAAACAAGTTCTTACATCGGTTTCTGCTAGAACTGGATGCTTGCTCGTATTTAAGTCTGGCTACTGCGGTTTTGCTGTAGTGAGCGAGTTTTCTTTTCAAGGAGTTTTTTTTCGGACTTCTGTCGCGGTTCATTCAAAATATATTGCTCGCTTCAGAGTTTCGTATTAACTTCAATCAAAGGATGTAACTCAATTCTATTCGGAAATTTCCATTTAATTGTTGCATACTGTAGAACAGGATAGACACTTTAGATCATTCCCTGCATTTTTTTCTGTTCACAGAACAAGACAGAGTGGCTTAGATCCACCAGTAAGATCTATTCGACAGCAGTAGTAAATCATATCAAAAGGTAGGTAGTGCGGCAGTTTGTTTCTTACTACCACGCGTAGTGCGCGCCAGCGATGTTGTCAGAAAACTGTTCAAATTGCACGAGTGATTGTTTTTGTAATACAAAAATACTGAGAAACTGAACATTCTGCGCTCATGATTTGATGAACCTTTCGTAGAATAAAGCTGGAATACAACTTCGGGTATTTCCTTATTTATTATCTTTTTGGACAATGCCTGTCTTCTTAGATCAAAGGACCCACACTTAATTATTCTTAAGAACTCTTTTTCTGTCTTGATTACCATTACATGTACACGTGAGTTTAAGCTTTAATTGAGGTTAAGATTATAATTAGAGAAGTGATTTTAATTATGTTTATTTCCCTCTTATCTTTATTGTTGTACAGTATATTTATTTCAATGTCACACAACTCCTATAGTTGGATTTTCAGTAGATATAAAAAAATTTACTAGTTCAGATGGTATTTCGAACGGCTTCTGTCATACTTGTAACATATTTTTATTGAATTCAACGTGTTTGCCCCTAAATATCTTATTACATCCACACCACTGTGATTTTAGCATCCTTATACGTTTGTGGACTTGCATCACCCATTCGCATGGTATATACTCTTTATATGCAGAGGACAGGTTTGGACATCCTGGTTCATACTTTTAACTTTATTCAGACGGTTCATTCGTAATATTTAATTTCCAATTCCTGTGTTATTAGAACGCTTTTTCAGTATTCGCTTTCTTTCTATCATCGATTCATCAGTTAAAGGGATAGACAATTAACCTCCTTATGCATACGTAATACTTGCAGAGATATTAAGAATTACTTTCAACTTGCTCCCTTTTCATATTTTAATATCATATAGTAATCTAGTTCGTTGAATTCGTTCCGTATTCCTGTTCTTGGATTCTTCAAAGAAATGGGAACTTCTACCATTACACGCCGGGCACAGGTGTACTTCCTAATTTATGGTAATATAAGCATTTTCAATGTGTTTTATTCTAGCATCTGTCATGCCACACCTCTGTATAAATGTATCTATACTTAGTATTCGTCTACCTGATTTCTTCAGAGGAATTGTCAATTTTGTGACCGTCCACATACGTGCTTCAGACGTACCTTTGCATCGTACGGTTGGCGTCAATGAGCTACCGCACAAAAAGTTAAATGAAGAGGAATTTGCGGGGTCCAGAGCTCTGCCTCCAGAATTACAATCAATAAGCCACTCGGCCGCCCGCATCCTGTTCCTAATTGATCCGCAAATGTTAACTTTTTTGAGCAAGTTTTTGCCTCACTTCAAGGCATCCGAAAAAATGGGCGGTGACTCCGTCTGTGCGCATCCGCCTGCCTTAACCAGTGGCGGATGCGCCATGTTTTCTGGTGGCCGATATATTACGCATTCCGGGTCCATTTCTACATCCGTGAGATGGTGGAGGTAGAGTGGACGAGCGGTTGGCGCTCTGCGTCGTGTTTACGAATTACCTGCCGTAGGTTAGTTGGATTCGTCAACTTGACCGATCGATGGGAATCGCAAAACTGTTATTCGATTACACCTTTCTTGATTTCGCGTATTCAGACAAAATATATATCGTAAAGCAAATCAAAATACAGAAAGCATTGCTTGAAGCATCACAAATTAAACAAGATCAATTCCATTTAAAGCTTCAAGAGCTTATAGCCACGAGTCTCAACTAGTCATTATACTTTCCTATGCAATACTTTCTAAATGCACGTTTAAAAAGATAATCTGACATGGGCTGGATGAAGTCTTTTGAGAGACCGTTGAATGCCTGCACGCACTGAAATACTGTTGACCGTTTCTGTACTTCTAGTCTCACAGGTGGCAAATTGAACCTATTATTTCTCGTATTATATTGATTATCAGAGAGTAAAGAGCTGAAGTGAGTCTGGAATATACCAGTCTCTTCCGACATTGACTTACGCAACAACCGTAGAATAAAGAGCGAGTACATATCTTTGAATTTCAATAGGCTCAGGTTACGGTACATTTCATTGGATGATATTAGAGGAATATTATTATCACCTCGCCTAACACGCTTTAATTATTATTATTGCACGCGCCAACCCGTATTACAATACCGTATACCAATCGAGAGTATACAAAGGAATAGCATCTACAGTGTAATAAAGACTCATGTGTAATTACCAGTCCATTTTCTGTCACGTTTAACAAGTTAGATAGGCGAAAATTCAGGTGCCGAAGACGGTATGTTGGATACGGGGGGTCGCACTTGGGCGCTCCAGCTAATTTAGGGACCTGACCCTTCCTGTATGATCGTGTCTGGACATGTTCATTTTTCAACGGTGCTACGTGTGATGTCACTTCACTACGCCTCATAATATAATTATATCCAGTTTTTTAGGCAGAATGCAGAAGAAGGCTAAATTTGGAATACGGTACTTATCGCTATGTTTGCTTTCGCTAAGCATGAATTGGACTTGTATAGGCTAGCCTACCGTACCCACAATACCGAATATGAACTATTACATTGGGCGTTGCTGATCGGGCTGCAATAAGCAATGTATTTTCTCCATTAAAGAGAGAGAGGAAAAAAGTTTCGAAACTGAGCGGCTGTGAAGCCGTAGACGCTCTTCTCAGGGTGCTTAGGTTAGCAGTTGTAATAACGAATGTATGATCAATGAAGAAGGGCATCACAAATTCTTCGCTATCATTTTATGACAGCGCGGGCACTCTAGTAAACTTAATAATTAGTTGAAGTTTGTCCCAAATGTTCACTTTGGACCGAGTCGTCGGGTGTTGAATGCAAAGCGATTACTCTTGAGACAGTAGAAGGTCCAACATCATCTCCACTCAATCTTGCTGGCAGGCAAAACAATGGCTATACTTACCTCTTTAGTCATCAAAAGGAGCGTACGGTCATGTTTTAACTACATTACGGTACTCCTTAGAAAGTTGATTTTTTTAGTGTGGACGGAAAGTGCTTGCGATGACACCTATGTTTTCGTTACATATATTTCCCATCATATATATAAGACCTGCCTTCACGCGGATAATGGTAACATAATATTGTGTATCTACGATGCATCATAAAGATAAAATTCACCGATATTAAATTATTGTCTGCCCGAAACTAGAATTGATTTATAATTAGTTTTACATATTGCACTTTACAGTAAAAGGAGCTATCTACTTAGCGACTTTCACAAAGAACTATTGGGTTGTGTTAATGCATATATTCTCACATGCGCCTCTAGCAGACCATTATCCCAATCTATTATCACTTTGATTAATTGAAATATATAACTACTCAGAGAAATCACTAGTTATTGTCAGTAACTGTTTCAGCTAGGAGCATCTAGTTGTAAAGAAAAAGAAGATAGTTTTCGTAGAAACTGTGGTACACATGCACATACATAAAACTCCCTAGTTAATCTACCAACTAACTAACGGAAACAATCTGTTTGTCAGGTCTTAGAGATTATTTCTATTCTATCAGCGCTAAAAGGGCAGGGTTAAATCATTGTTGCGTTGACTATAGATTTCTCTCAGTGTTGAAATTTATTAAGTCGTTCTCGTTTAGCAGCTACTTACTGCTGGGAAAGCAGCAGTGGGAATAGCTGCAGGGAGATATATTGATATGAATTTCACCATAATATGTTTCTTTTACAAAAAAAATCTAAATTACCTTTAAGGAAGTTTACTTCACATAATTAAAGACACTACTTAAATCCGCAAAGTTATTTTTGTCGGCTTTGTCTGTATGTTTGATTTGTGTTTTCCCATTTGTTTGTCTCCCAGATAACTTAATCGAAATACAATAAAGATATTTACAGCGATTCATAGCACTGCCATAGAGTCTGATGTTTATAACTTTCTTCATACATCAAAATTATATATGCCTTCAGTTCATGATATACATATTGAGTATGTGATCAACGACGCTCAGGCGAAGCGATAAATTTCTTCGGAGCAAGAGACAATGATTTTTTCCAGCTTACTCTCTTCTCTTCACGGAGTAGTTGTCGTTTTAACACAAAACTTGCGATGTACTGAAAGTGTTTTACACGGTAGGTAGGGTAAGCTGCTGGAAACAAGCTAATTTTTTCATGTTTTTAAGTTGGGTAACGAGTGTGCTGCTAAGGCATATCAATAACTAGAGCACTCTGAGTGGGCATACCTCCGCCAAGTAGGGCAACGGTATGACAAATTCAAATTGGCTCTGAAACCATGATTTCTTTTCTATCAACTCCAAAATCTAATCATCTGTGCCTTTTAACAGTATTAACATTTTCTGCATTTTTGAAGATTTTTTCATAACTGTTTGAGTTAAGCAGGTTGAGTTACTATGACAAACATGAACCAACCATACAAACAAACCAACCAACCGATCTGCACCAAAATTTTATCATTTATAACTTTTAACATTACTAACAACCACTGTAAATTTCATAAAGATCCGTTCAAAACTTCTTTGAGTTATTGCATAACAAACATTGTGACAAACAAAACTCAATCATTGAAACGAATCAACCGATCTGCACAAAAATTTAACTATTTCTGCCTTTTAACATTATATACTACTTTTCTGAATTTCATAAAGATCCATTCAATACTTTTCGAGTTATTACGTAACAAACTTTATGACAAACACAACTCAAACATAGAAACAAATCAACCGATCTGCTCCAAAATTTAGTCATTCGTGTTTTTTAGCATTACCAACAATTTCTGTAAGTTTCATGAAGATTCACTCAAAACTTTTTGAGCTTTTGCGCTTACTATCATAAAATCAAATACAGCTACAAACATACAAACGAACGAACAGATCATCACAAAAATTTGGTCATTTACTGCTTGTGATATACTTAACAACTGAAGTAAATTCCATAAAAATCCGTCCATGATTTTTTTTGAGATATGGTAGTGAGAAAAATGAGACAGACAAACAAACAAACAAACAAACAAACGGATGGACGGATTTTCACCAGAAGTTAATCATCTGTTCCTCCTAACATACCTAAAACCCCGTGTAGCTTTTGTCAAAATCCGTCTATAACTTTTCGAGTTATTTTTGTGACAGACAGACAAAGAGAAAGACAAGCAGACACACGACAAAAAGAGAGACAGACAAGCCCGACGAAAACATAACCTCCTTGGCGGAGGTGACAAAAGGATGTTAAATGAAGACAGGTCTTCACAAATTCCTCTCTGTCATTTTTGACAGAGTGGGTACTCTGGTGACTGATTTTTTTTATTTTGCGTGAAAATAGTAGATGACAGCAGTAATAGATGAAAACATTATAATAAAGGTTAGTGTATGTTCATCTACAGACTTATTTACTTATGGATATACTTTTTTTCATGTTCCGTGTCCTCCCTCCTCACATAAAATAATTTAAGTGAATTTTTTCGAGGTCAACTGGTGGACTTCATTGGTCAAAAATTTGAAGCCGATTGAAACGCTAAAAAATTATTTCCGGGCTAGATTCGTATGGTGAAGCATATCCTAGTTACGCCTGAGACACGGTGGTATTTATTGCTCAGGGTTTCTTTGTACCGACCGTTTTTGCAAAATTGGTTCTAGTTATCACAGCATATCGGTGATAAGCGTGAGCGATGAAGAGGCGCAGGTGCAATATCTACCATGTCTGTTTTGACCACCTAGGATACAGTACCAAATGATGTGTTATAACATCGCTGTTAACTCTATATGGAGCCGTGAGAAGTAAGGATTTCATGTGAATAGCATTATTTGGACTGTCGCTCGTGAATTGCGCTGTGCTGCTTCTGCAAGGGTTAAGAACTCTGTCACAACTACAGAAAGTAGTGCACATCTAACCGTATTGATGTAGGGCCAAAGGAGCCGTATTAAGAACCCGATAGGCACCATCGACAGACACGGCGAAGTCAAGTTAAGCGCAGCAGGTTTCACTTGTCCGGTACTGCAGGTCAGTGTGTTGGACTTGCAATTTTTACGGATCGTGTTACAAGAGCTAGAAGCAACCTGATTCCGCTTGAAGCGGCTGATAACTCCACTTTACGGAACAGGACTGACTCTTAAGCCGTTGCAAGGCTGATACAAAGGGTCGAAAACAACGCAGCTGTTTTAAGTTGCATCCAAGTCAATCCTATTAGTCAATCCTATTGCCTCCTATGGCACATACAGTGGGGGGAAATAAAGATTCGTACACATGAAACTTTTTTAAATCTAGCCAAACAAAATTAAATATATTGATACAGTATTTATAGTTTTGCGTAAAACACACACGCAAGAACAAAACAAGTAAATTCCTCTATTGTAGAAATTATATAACAGTTTATTTAGTTTCGGTTGAAAAAGTAATCGTACAGCACAGAAAATAAATTTTAAAACAAAGTTTAATATTTTGTGGCGTAGCCTTTGTTCTCAACGGCAATTAATTTTTTTCTATAGTTTCTTACAAGCCTTGGCATGTTTCCTGGGGGATTTAGCTCATTCTTCCTTGCAGATTTCTTTGAGTACCGGAATGGACTTCGGCCTCCTCGCATTAATGTTTTATTTCAGAAATCGCCATAAATTTTCCATAGGATTCAAATCTGGAGACTGGCTTGGCCATTCTAGTTGTGCATGATTATCGGTGAACCATTTCTTCATGGTTTCGTCGTATGTTTTGGGTCTTTGTCCTACTACAAAACGAATTCTTGTGGTAGCGTGAGTTTCTGAACCGACGCATGCAAATATTCCCGCAAATGTTTTGATACATGTGAGCGTCCATTCTCCCTTCCCTTCTATGATACGAATGTTACCTGTTCCACATGATGAAAAGCATCTCGAAATTATATCGTTACCACCACAGAATTTCGCAGTAGGAATGGTGTTTTGGCTGCGAATGCCGTTCCGTCCTTCCTCCACACATGGTTCTTTGAATTTCGTCCAAATAGCTCTATTTTAGTCTCATCCGACCACAACACGTTTTTCCAGAATGAGTCAGGCTTGTCCTTGTGCTCACGGACAAATTTCAGAAGAGCTTCCCGATTTCGTTTCGACAGCAGGGGAGTTTTGCGAGGAGTTTGAGAACTTGAACGGTTTTGGTGCAGCTCGTGGCTTATTGTACGAAGGCTAACGCTTGTCCCTGCTGCTAGGAAGTTTTCCAGAATATCTTTGCAAGTAGTCGTGGGATTTTCGGAAACTGATTCCAGGCCATTTTTCTTGAAGCTCGAGGGGAAATCTTCTGCGGCCTGCCAGGTCTAAATTAGTTTTTGAGGGTTTCCGAACTTTTAGACCTTTTGATAAATGACCCGATTGTGGGAAACGGTATTTTGAGTGTCTGTCATATTTGCCTATAACTTTTCCCGGATTTCCATTATTAAATAATCGACTCTTTTACAGAATTTGTAATCTCCTTGCTTTCTGCCTAGGTTACAACCTTCTTCTACGGTGTCACACGAAATAATGACACCAAAGCTGTTCATGGACAATGGTAGACTTCTAGCGTATAATTTAGAAGGTTCTGGAAAGTTCTTGAACAGCGAAATTAGTTTTTAAATAAAAGCAAATCGTTTGTACGGATGCATTTTTCAACCCCAGCTATGTGAAATTTTATATAATTTATATAATTCACGCAGCAAACAATGACTTGACATGTCGTGTCGGCTTGCAGGAAACCCCCTCGATATATGTACTGAGCGGAAGAAACTGGGCTGTGAGGCTAAATTAAAAATTGATAAATTCACCCTTTTTACAGCTTCATGACGTGTTTTCGCTTTCGCCTGGCGAACTCGTTTAATTCACTAAATCCATTACTCATTATCCAGCCGGATCAGCTTTGATCTTCTAAGCGGAGTACCTCGGAGGGCGAACATGGGAGCAGATGATGGTAAAAAGGCGAGCAATTGGACCGCAGACTCGATAGTTTTTGCTGCAGCTGGATTCCAGGTACCTCGACTAGCTGACTGGAATCTTTAGTCGATCAAGGAAGCATCGAATTATCTTGCGTTTGTGCGAAACCTGATCCAGCTCGCCTCTAGGGCCCCATTAAATGACGCACTTGTAGTAAAGCCGCACTACTTTATTTCTTAGGCTCTGACGATTGTAGCGTATGCAATTGACCAAAAATTACGCAGTAAACAGCCTGCTATGTTTTCCTTTTCCAAAGGGTTACACTGTCCACGCACAAGATTCGTGAAACACTTGAATGTTCTGTGTATGGAAAAAAGGACGAAAATATTAAAAATATAGAAAACACAAAATAGAACGTAGAAACTGGAAATAGACAGATCTGATCGCAAAGAAATTAGAACAAGGTAGGGGTAGGAGTTTATGAACATTGAACAATAGGGTGGAGCGAAAAAGGGAGGTTTTGCAACTTTTTTGAAATGTGACTTCCAATAGAGATATTATGTTGCCAAAGTACCTCAAAACAATCATGTTAAAATTATAGAAGTGTAGATGAATATTTTGAGGTGCCCCATGAATATTAAATTTTGTAAAATTTCTAAAGTGCGATTATCTATATATCATAATTAAAAACTGTGAAGCTACATCCAATACCAAAATTATTGTAATAATTCATAATACTAATAACATATTCTACCCTACAATGTCTATTCAAGCATCTTCAGATGGTATCATGCTAATAACATTTATATGTTTTTTTTTAGCAAATTTCATAGATTTTTAATTACTGTTATGGAGCCTATAGTACGTTCTTTAGTTTAGTGTAGTTGCGTATAATCGTGTAGTCAACTTTAAAAAATGTTTAAATGAATGTTTTGACCATCCAGCACTTTATTTAATTCCAAAATATTAATAAAAATATATAAAATTCAGAATTTTCAACAGTCTTGGGGCACCTCAAGATGCTAGATTTTTGGAAAACCCTTTTAACATAATCAATCCTATACAACATGGCAACAAAATCACACCATTGGAAAAAATATTTCGAAAGTTTGTTTTTTCGTTCCACCCTAATGAACACTGTAGCTATTATGACTGCCTTTATCAAAAATATTAAAAGTGTTTTTATGTATTGCCGTGGAAATTATACAAATTATTTTGCTTATCAGATTTTACCTGTTTTCTGCTTTCGTCCTGCCATCACATTTGTCTGTATTTTTTCTTCAAGTTTCCTTATTTCTTAAGTGACGTTGAAGCTCTGCATCACTCTAGAAAGTTTAATGCATGCTATAACTATATAACGTAATATATACCATGCTTCAATGGGTTCTATTTATAACTTGTGTCATAAGAGTATAAGAATTTTGCCTTTATAACTGAAATTAAAATCTCAGGAAAGCGCACTGTATTGACGTGAGCTAATACAGACCAATAACTGATGCGTTTTTATACATTATTAGCGGGGAAGAAAATGCAACGTTTCGTGGGCCTGCGTTAATTATTGCTGAAATTCATTTATTTAATTTGTTGTCGATGATTTTTCTAATTCAAATTAGAACAAACTCCCCATGATAACCTTCATTTTCATTTCAGAGTCTGGCGAGTTTCCTTCAACTGCTCAGAGAAGGTCCCGCTAACCCGCCCCGTCTGGCAGAACTCAGCCACTTCAGGTCCTTCTCCTGCACCAACAGACGCGATGGGGCGTACGCCGACCTCCAGTCCTCCTGCAGCGCCTACTACAGGTACCGACAATATTATACAGGCTGGGGAAAAATAACTGGCTCTTTGTTTGCGCAAATGGAAACAAGCTTGTACGCTACGGTGCGTAAGGCCATCATCCGTGATGGGGGGGGGGGGGAGGAGGTGCTGAAAGTGATTGAGTCAGCAGTTTTAAGAAGTTTTTCATCTAGGTCAACCCACAAGATTAGATGCAAGAAATTGCGATGATAGCTGAATTCCTTCTGGCAGGTTTTGGGTAAAAAGCAACACGAATATATGTACACACGAAGAGAATGAAAACATGATCACTTTTCACTTCGTTCGTGGGTGATAATTAATGGTTTTTCAAAAAATGCAGCAGTACCAGCTTACGATTCTGCCATTACAGTGTATGAGGGGATTAGTGAGTTAGCTTCTTCGCTGCTGACAGGAGCACCAGACACCGGCATCAGTATCTGATTCCCGAAAACCAGTACACTGTTTCATTCAGTGGAAATTTTGGGACACTATAGGCTCTCTAAAACTTTTGCTCATATTGTGAAGTTAATACAGTGATGAGTTTCTACAACTACTAAGATGTGCATACTTGAGCAGCTTGTCTCTGATTTACATAAAAAAAGAGTTTATTAAATTGAGGACATTTATCAAAGACAGGATATAAATCCAATCTCTTGATAACAATTCCTTGATATGGGACCTCTCTTTTTTCTACATTTTTTATGTATAATAAATATTTTTACATACAGCTACTCGCTATACGCACTCCGGAATCAAGAAAATCTTAGTGTTGAAGCCAGTGACAACAATGAATAAAACAAGTGTGGCTGATATCGACGGCTACCTATAAATAAGTTCGATTTATATCTGTCTTTAATAAAAGTCCTTATTTTAGTGAGCTGTCTGTCGATATAATTACATATATCGGGGCCTACCTGTGGTTGTTCCCGATCTTTTCATTGTGATGCTACACTAGAAAACTTGAAGTGCTTGTCTAAATAAAACCGTATTCAATGATTATAATTAACCGGAAAAAGTACAAAAAGTTACTTAAAAGGAAAATTGTACATGTAATCCATCATTGACCAAATTTGCTTCATATGAAAACGATCAACATTAAAATTATTTCCGGTAACAATCTTAAGCGAATTTTTTTTTCTGAATTAATTTCAAGGAATGAAAAATAAATGCTTTAGTTATTATTGTTCTTAAACTGGCTCTTCTACTGTTTTTCACACTACCATAGTTCCAAAATTCTAAATTTCTGCTAGAAGAAAACGTGATTGTAATAGTAGTGTATGCGAGATAATAAAGGATTTTAGTAATACTATTACATTTATTATTGTAATTGCTGCAGGTGCATAGGTGGCAGCGTATATTCCTACGTGTGTCCGTCACATCAAAAGTTTGACCAAGAAGAACAAGAATGCAAACCGGAGAAGTCGGTGAGCTGCCCCGCGTGTTACCCTCAGACCGGCCGCTGTCGTAACCAGACGGACGGTTTCTACCCTGACTACACTGAGGGGTGTCGGTCGTATTACAGGTGCGTGTTTGTGTCTTCGTTGAACAAAAACTTTCTCCACTTTATTTACATAAATAGTACTTCTCGACTTCTTAACTTCCCATGCGAACGCCAGTTTTCATAGCAATAGCGCCACTAATAGCGTGACTGTTAACTGTGTTAGCTCTGAATTAACGTTAAGTTTTCAATGAAATGTCACTGTTTGTAATGAGATACTTAACTATTGAAAGTTCATAAAACTTAGTTCTCAGCGAAATACCAACGCAATTTGTAATATTAAGCAGTGGAGATTTGAGTGACAACTACCGTTGTTAGCGAATATATCCGTCACATGCAAATATTTTTTCATTCATGTGTAAAATTTGTTGATACATTGAGAACTCTTTCAGATTATGCTTTTCTGTTTCAACCCATACCACCGTTGAAATGTAACATCATAGGCTAGTTAATTTACCGTTTTATGAATAGAGTGCTTGTGGTCGCTTTTGTTTTGTCAAAAACTTTCTTACGCTCCACGTTTACTTTTCTTCATTTAAAGCTGCAGCTTTGGTTGTTTGAGCTCGAGAAAGCCTCTGCCCAATGGATGAAATAAATGAGAAACATTGACATCAGCCAGAGGAAAATTGTTGACAACCTGTGAAATATGCTCTTTCATAGGAAATAGCTAGTATCATTTGAAAAATGGTTTCACCTTCTGAGAAAAGTATCTCCAATATACGCGAACGTGACTTCATTATCCTTATTAGGGAACTAGAGGGCCCGCGCTGTCATAAAATGACAGCGAAGAATTTGTGATGACCTTCTTCATTGATCATATTTTCGTTACTATTTACAACTGCTAACCTAAGCACCCTGAGATGAGCGTTGACGGCTTCACAGCTGCTCAGTATCGAAATTGTTTTTTTTTTTTTTTCTGAAATGGAGAAAATACATTGCTTATTGCCGCCCGATCAGCAACGCTCAAAGTAATAGCTCAGATTCGGTATTGTGGATACGGTAGGCTAGCTTATACAGGTCCAAGGGTTTTTGCTTAGCGAAAGCTGTTTCATCGACCATTGAATTTAATATGGGAGAATGGCTGAAGCAACGAAATCATCTGTGGGAAGAAACTACGAATCAAGATGCATGAGACTGCCAATGGAAGCTTCAGATTTCTTCAGTGCTGCGGTTTCAACTTCGGCAATGCAAGAAATGTATTTAGACATAATGTCGCCCGATACTTTGCCATAGATTCGATGTATGGAGAAGTTAATACTCGTACAAATCAGACTAAGCCTGCGATGTCTTCATTGTTTGAATATCAACTGCTCCTGATTTACTCCAGAACGTTCCTGATTAAGATACGTTTACCGTCTTCTGCAACCCGGCCTATTTTCTACCTAACAGTTTTCAATGGAACTTGAGAGGACGACCAGAGCCTCCAACCTGGGCTAATTTCCGCCTATCTGTTTTGTTAAAGCGTGACAGAAAATGGATAAACCGATAAATAAACAAACAGATAAATACACATAAATCTTTATTATTTTGTAGGTGGTTACTTCCTTTTTAAAAATAATGTACATACTACTTAACACAAGAAAAGGCTATCAGCCTGTGAACTCTTATTGCACTTTCATAAGTATTTTTATGGTGATTATTATAGTAGGGCGTATTAAACAGTTTTCGTTTTCTAAGTGACGCTTAAGCATTAAGGGCAATATCACCGCACCGCTCCTGTGTTTGTTGATTGCTGGTTTATGCACTGAGGCTATTTATTGAATTGTTATTGAAGCTATCTATAAAGAACAATATAAATCCTTAACCCTTCATTATGCAGCGCATAATCTCTGATGCGAATCTAATAGTGTTATTCGTACTGGAACAACAAAATTAAGCGAAGGGTTATGCATATCATTAAACAATACTAATTATTATAGTAACCGCAATTAATTTGCTCCAGGTGTCGCGACAACGAGGTGGTTGGGACTGGTAGATGCGAGCGTGGGGGCATCTGGGACTTTGCGACAGCCTCTTGTGGGGCTGGACTGAGGGCATCCTGCTCCCCACCGTCCTGTTGGGGGCTTCCGGACGGCCCCCACCCCATCCAGGGCTCAGGGTGCACAGCGTACTTCACTTGCAAGGACGGCATTCGGACCGACAACGTCTGTCCTGCCGGCAAGATCTTCGATTATATGGAGAAGGTGGGTGATCACATCTCTGGTGATAAAAATAATATCACTTATAATAACAGACCTGGCTTTTTGGTAACTTGCATTGTGTGTCTGTACCTAGTTTTATTTATACACGCGAAAGTGCCACTGTTTCTGTTAACAGTTCTCTTCTTCCTGTTGCCCACTAAAATATTAGATGTTAAACTTCCATTGTGGCTTCAAGTACCGACCTGTGTCCCACAGATTCACGGTATTAGCGAAGTTTCCATAATCTGAGACTCTTGTGCTTGAGGTAGTGCTTGGTATCGAGTAATAAACACATTTTGCAACAAATTTTAGGTGTTATAGAAAGTAGGATCGTTGTACTTTACTGATATGGAATTAGCTGTGTTCAACATTATTGGTATCTCAAATCGATCATCTCGCAGCTAGGCGCAATGTAAAATTAGAATCTCACCAATGACCATAAATAAAGAAGAGGATATCAGTGCTTTCTTTGCCATCATTTCTAACGGCTGGGCTTACTAATTCTTGTGACGTTCGCAGAAATGCGTGAGCACAACCACGAGCGTGTGCTACGAGCGCGTCTGCGAGGGTCGCCAGAACGGCGTCCATGCCCTGCCCCGGTCCCCCTGCAACGCCTACTTCCGCTGCTTCAACGCCGCGCTGGTTGAAGTCGAGGTTTGCCCTTCACGGTACATCTTCGACGGATGGGAGTGCATCCAGGCCTCCAATTTCTCCTGCTGGAGCGAAAACAACGGGTCCTGCGCTGACCGACCTGACGGAGTATACGCTGGAGATGACAAGGAGTGTCGAGGATTCTTCCTGTGTCGACAGCAAAAGTTGGTCAGAAGCTTCCAGTGCTCTCCGGGCCTGGTATTCAACGGCCAAAAGTGCGTCGACAGTCAAAATTTCATCTGCTCATCAAGACCTAAAATGCCAGACTGTAGGGATAAACTCGATGGTTACTACACAACTGACAGATCAAACTGCAGGTCTTTTTATTACTGTCACCGGGGGGCGAAACAGAGCGATCACAACTGTCCCGGGAACTACGTGTTCAACGGCCAGCAGTGTGTCGACCCCCAAACTTTCTCGTGCCAGGCAAAGGACCTCGATGCCGCTGATCACACGCGAAGGGCTAGAGCAAAGAGAGACGTTGACTGCTCCGGCAGTACTGATGGCTACATTGTGGACCCAACATCGCAATGTTCTCGTTTCTATAAATGTGCCGAAGGTAAAAGAGTCTCGTCCCATTCATGTGCTCCCGGATATCTTTTCAATGGCGAGCTGTGCGTGTCTCCTCAGTCATTCTCATGTCCACAGTCCCTGGGATCAGCTCCTTGTGCTGGCGTGTCCGACGGGCGCTACGTCAATGGCGACGACTGTTCGTCTTATTTTGAATGCATCGCCGGACGCCAGCTTCACCGACAGTGTCCACCTGGAGAAAAGTTCGACGGTTTTAAGTGTTCAGGACACGCAGAGGTTCTCTGCCCGTCACAATCGCTATGCTCGGGGAAACCGGACGGCGCATACACAAAAGATGAGAGTTCTTGCGTATCTCACTACATTTGCAAGGGAAGAACGACAATCCGTTACCTTGGTTGCATATAGAATTACCTAAAGATGGAACAGGTAACGAACGCATAGGTATGCAGTTAGCATATTCGGACGACACAGTTTGTATAGTACAAGCTTTACAAGGTAGGCAGATTTTTTGCCAATTGAAGCGTTGGACTTTTCCTGTTATAATATTACTTAATCTCAGTACTTTCTGTGAAAGTTTTCAAGGAAAGCAAGTAATTTAAGGCCAGTGGTAAATTTTGTTTGTTTGGTTTATTTTTGCTCTACCACCCTGAGTATTAACACAGATGAAGCGTATAACAAATCTTTAATCTTTGTATATAAAACAATTGATTAAAACTTGTTTTGCTGTCAACTGGAGAATGTAAAGAAAAATAACATGAAGCCTTTCGATTTAAACAGTTTATATCTTCCTTCGGCGTTCAGACTTTCTGCGGGAATGCTGCTACGTGCACGTCATATTTTCGCCATTATTATGAATGATACTAGCGTGTGTTTCCCTGTATTCAAACAGCTTCACTGACTTCAGAAGCAGGCGCAGCCCATTCGGAACCACGTCGTTGCTCACATTAGATATTTCTGCTTGATTTTTTCCTAAGATGGCGCTAGAAATGATCATGTGTCTCACGGTAGCCTCTTAGCACTACTCGAATAGCTGTCAGTAATATCTGTTCCAAAGAGTTCTTTAATTCAGTTCGAGCTCAATTTTGATACTTACCTTTTCAAGTACGTTAACTTTTTTTTACTAAGATGCACCATGCACCAAGGCGAATGATATCCCAGTCGCTACTTCATTTGTACTTGAACTCTACATGCCGTTTGTTTATTTATAAATGAAGAATAATTTTCGTAGCACAAAGCTTGATATTACGTTTGATGTATATATATATATTGTGTTTGTCATTCGCATTATTTTATAAGACTTGATTTGACTAAACTGCAATCCTAATATGAACTGGACAATATCGCGTGTCAAGGTGCCGTGAAATGATAAGATTTTATTTGCATTATAGAGAAATTTTATCTAATCAATACAATTATTTTTATTTAATCTATCTATTGATACCGTGAAAATATTCTGATAATATGTTACAATCTAATCAATATAGCTATCGGGGCTAAAGGCTGAAATAGGTATATGATAGGCTGTCTCAAGCTTAACTGGTTTGCGAGTAACTGCTGAAACCGATCAGAAGTGGAGTCTCGACCGCTCAAGATGGAAGTTCTGGAGAAGTGTTAAGGCTAAATGGATTCTATTTTTTCAATCAGAGCGGGACAGTCGAATGCGCCTACCACAGGAATCGCCATTCCAAGAACAGGCTAAGTAAGAGTATTCCTACGACACGCTGTGTGTTTAGATGGTGCTCGAAAACCTTAGTTCATTCCACTTCAGGGAACGTAAATACTCCCGTCTTCAACAAATCTGTTCGTTCTGTGTTATTTTTGTGTTGTAATATGTCTTCTGCAATGATCAATAAATTATATTTAAAGAGTCCATTCAGAACTGCTTCATCTAATTATCCCTGCATACAGAAGTCCACTTAGACTGCTCAGAATTCCTATACACCACATAAGAGTGTCTGCACCAGCACATATTGAAAGCTGTTAGTATCATTTGACGCAATCGTGCATGTTCGGGAACGGTTAGCGGTAGCCAAATGGTGCAATTTAATACGGTAGTTTATTGAACTCCTTCATACTAAACTAGACTATAGCGTAGTCGTTTTTCCCAGTTGTTTAATTGCGCCGACATTGCTGTTGAGAGTGGATATCGCGCAAAAATTAGCATTACCGTAATTTGATGATTTCAGTCATTTCGACACAACTGCAATTTGTTGGGTAGTCATTCAATATCAACAACAATATTGTATACATTAACAATACCGATAGTTACCTATAATTGAGTGGTAATTACATCATATTACATTGCAACCCCATGGAAGAAGTGAAGCTACGAGCGTTTTATTGATTTCATTTATGGGGAAAAAAGTTTCCGAGTGAAATCCTCGACGAGGAGTGGAGTGAATACTAGATTAGATTAGATTGGATTAGATAGGCGGCAGTAGTTGAACCAATAGGCCCATTCCCAAAGAGACATCGGAACTTACGCCCCGGCCCTCTATGAGCTATTGCCATTATGTTAGTAGGATATACAGGACTGGAGAAGAGAGAAAAAAGGGAGAAGAATCCCTATCAAAGAGTCGATCATGAATGGAAGCAGGCACGATCAAGAGCCACTGATATGCGGAGCTTGGAGATATCAAACTGTGTAGTTGGAGCGACAGAGAGGAAGAAAACGGATTAAGGTGGCCTCGGAAGCTTTGGCTGTTAAGAGTTTGCGACACCTGGAGGAGTTCTTAGCTGTGGAGGATGTCTCTCCCAATGTGTCAAGACGATTTTTGAACGCGTTGACTGACTCTGCACCAACAACATCGGAAGGGAGTCTATTGCAAATGCTGACTATGAAATACGGAAAGAACTGCTGACTTAAGGTCGTTCTTCGAGCTTTATGCTTGAGTTTTTGACCGTTGTTTCACAAGCGATCATTGAGATCTCTTTCAAAGAGTCCCGGTGTAGGTACGTCGTTGAAGCCATTCAAATACTTGAATGTTTCTATTAGTTGCCACCTGAGTCGTCTTAGCTCGAGAGAGATCAGACCCAGTTCCTCTAGGCTGTAGGTAGCAGCGCGATGGTATCGTATTTTCTTTTATGTATCGCATTGTCGTCACTTCATGGCCCCTTTGAGAGGTTTTCGGGCAGGTCGTTTCTGGCGATTTCTTTGAAGTTTTAAAGTCAGCGGCCCTGCGGACGGTCAAGTAGTTTCAAGGTTATAGAACTAGTTTTTCAGACAGTCCAAAGGTTTGTAAGTCTCATTACTGGTTTTCAGTAATAATAATCTTGGCCTAATGGGCCAAACGGGATCTGAAGATGGCCGGAGAGTTCGGGGCCGCAAGGGTTAAAAAAAAACCCGCAGAGTGGAGAAAATTACAACTGAGATATTGCAGTGATAGCGCTGCTCCCTGCTCTGATAACTGAGGCGTCACCGCTTGGTGCGGTGAAGTTGTGCTCACTTGAGTTGGTTTGCCAGGAATTTCAGGCCGGTGCGCTGGCTTCGTCCTTCTGAATTGTGCTGCAGGCGCGCCTAATCGCTTATCATTCAGACTTCGGAAACTCAATTTACTTTGTTAGATGGAATATTTTAAGCCGTCTCAAAGGTAACTGATTTGCTTTTAACACATGCAACACGACTCAAACTGTCCCAGCCTACACTATTGTTTGAAATCCCAGAGAAGTCGAGCCAGGGCGGCTCAGCTTTGGGTAGCCAAGCGACGAAGATCAGCCCAGACCACAGAAGTACTGCGTAGCTCTCCTCCTCAATATGACGCAGTGCCGTATACTGGCAATATCTTTGAGACCCGTGGACAGGTTCCATTCTGCATATTTCTCGCTGCCGAACATCTTGCATTTTAAACCTTTGTGCTTATAGGCCTATGAGCAAGAAAGGATTTAGCATCTGCAAAGGACTGTCGTGCTGCAAAGCGGATTTTAATGGCGAAAATTCAAGTCAGGGTGTAAGAACATGAACGGGTAAGCCAGACAGTCAATAGTTATGTGTGTTTTCAGAAAAAAATAGTATTTGGCATCAAGCTATGACGTCATAGGAGCCGACCAGTAAAATAACGATACAAGCCCAGACACGCATTTACTACCATTTTTAAATGGTTGAAACACTGATACAGGCGTAATGTTGCAGCTTTTAGTAAACTTGATTTATGGAGAGTTGCAGAAATAGTGCTTACAATGCCTACCGCCGTCAGCATGGAAGTGAAAGTTCACGCTCAGATACGTGGAGTTGATATCAGCCCTTTATTGCAGCAGTGTTTGAACAGTTCAGCACACGATGCTGTCTTGTTTCCATTCTGATCATAGCAACCATGTTTCAGAGGACATTGAATGTCATTTTTCGGTTTCTTGTAATTCCTTCTAAAGCAAAAGTTTGCGTCCTCGCTACTAGCAATTAGAATGACTTTGACGGCTAGTCAGCGTGCCTTTGTTTTACCCGTTCTGTATTAAGGATGTTGCAGACATTAGTGCCTTACTTTCTGAAGCTTATAATGTCATAGGCTAATGTTTTTTTTCAAGTATGCAAGTTCAAATAAGATAAGGTGTAATTTCGTTGTTAATTCTTTCACTTATCTTTAGAAGGGAGTCCTATAGGTGAATTATTAATTGCCTTATTTAGTAATGATTTGAACGAAGCCTCAAATAGAACTGACCTACAAAATAGGAAGTGATATTTTAGATAAGGGTATCTGATAATTAATTCAGCTGTGAATAATTATCCAGCATCAGATCTAAGTATTAACTACGTTAAAGATTCCATCACTATCGCTATTGTTTTATATCTGCTTCTTAAATAAGTCTAAACTGAGATGGTGAGCACAATATAATTTGACATAGATATAAAAAAATATATTCGGAACAACTATGTATGGAGTTTTATCAGAACGGAGTGCGTATCCAGCATTTGAAAGTAAGCTGGTCAGTGTGCGGTGAAGAGTCGCTAGGCTCCAATGACGTCACAGCCGCTGCTGGCTCACCCCAACCCCGCTCCACCAATTCTGTTTATTCGTGTCTGGATTACCCGTAGTTGTTGCTCTTATAACCTGCTTCAAACTTAAGCAAAGAAGAAGAAATTTGTGCAATTTAATACGATTTTTTATTTTAATGTCTTCTGGAACCATCTTCAGGTGACGAAATTAAAACGTAGTAAAAAGTTCGATGTTCTAGCTATCATAAGTGCTGCTATATTTTGCGTGCAACTACCAGTTGTTGCAAAGACACAGTTGTGTTATTGTGTGACTGGGAAAAAAATCATTCGTGAAAGCATAGAATAGACTATCACTAAGCTCGAGATCTTACCAAACTAGTTGTAAACTAGAGCACTCTGAGAGCGCATACCTCCGCCAAGTGAAGCAACGGAAGCAAAAAATTCAAATTGGCTCTGAAACCATAATATTCTTTGTATAAACTTCAAAATCTAATCATTTGTGCCTTTTTATATTATTAACAGCTTGTTCAATATTCTTGAAGATCCGTTCATAACTTTTTGAGTTATACTGTTAACAAACGTTATGACAAACATGAGTCAAACATACAAACGAACAAACCGATCTGCACCAAAATTCGATCATTTATGTCTTTTAGCATTACTAACAACACTTATAAATTTCATAAAGATCCATTCATTAGTTTTTGAGTTATTTTGCTAACAAGCATAAAATTAAAAACAGTGACAAACGAACGAACGAACACTGCAGGCAAATCATTACCAAATTTGGTCATTCACTCTTTGTTATTAACCCAACAATTCATGTTAATTTCATTAAAATCCATCCATAACTTTTTGAGTTATAGCGTCGAGAAAAATGGGGCAGACAAACAAACAAACAAATAAACAAACAAACGAATGGACATATCTTCACCAAAAGTTAATCAACTGTTGCTCCTAACATACCTAACAATCCCTGCAAATTTCTTTCAAATCGGTTCATAACTTTTTGAGTTATCTTGGTGACAGACAAAGAGACAAAGAGACAAACAGACAGACACACAAACACGACGAAAACATACCCTCCTTGGCGGAGGTAATACACACTTGCGGCTCACCCTATTCACAAATGTAATACATGAAGTCGCACCCTGAAAACGTCTTGCGTATAGTGCAATATAGTGACGATAGCACTGCAGCGGTAGTGCCAAAATACAAATATCATAACACTGACGCATGATCAACGTCACACTTACTGTAGAAGTTAACAATTTCCTATACACTCATTAGCTAGACTGTCAGTGCTATTTAAAGTGCTTTACAGTCCCTCAAGAAGTGGGAAAACCTAAAGGTAAACAAAAAGTGCGCGGCACGTCGCCAGATGTTCCGCACGCCGTCGCTACGGTGAAGCAATGAGCGGAACTCGTTCAGGTATGTACTGCAAAACTAGACATAGAGGAAATTACATGAGTGAGAGAAATAGAATGACAAATGGGCTTAATACAAAATTGTTAACAGGTACTGAACGGTTACGATGAAACTAGGGAAAGTTGCGAGGTGCACTCGCTAGAAAATTGAAAGAGATGGTGCAACGTTGTAATTTAAGGTAAGTGATTAAGATTAGAGATAAGAAGAGAATTAATGAGTAAGTGGAATAACATGTGACACGTGCATACTGCAACACTAACGACAGATACTGAATTTGCCTCACAAAACTCGGGTAAGATGGTTGTCAAACTTGAAGGAAAAGTATATAAAACTGAAAACATGTAATTGCTAACAGGTTTTACAACTACCTAAGCTGAAAAAAAAAGAAAAAAGTAAAGAGCTTTCTTGCACTATCTTACAGTCAAGATTGGCAGCATTTAATTTTACTCATATTTGCATTAAAGGCGGACCACTACAGGTGTCAAATCATAGGCTGATGTTCATTCGAAGTTATGGTCACAACCTTAACTTCGGTCTAAGGGACGGCGCGCTAACATGAGCAGATGCATTTAGTGCAGATTAACTCAAACATGTAATTGGTACGTTATGTTAGATCTTTAATTGCAGAGCTTAATGGAACAAAGCTGTCTGTGACAGACGAGACCAGCTTCGAAGGAAGGGTCTTCAGCTGAGGAAGAAGCTGGTACGTCCCAGGGCGCATCCAGATGATTGTTGAGCGTGTTGACAGCCTATTTCAAAAGTTCGTTATGAAGTTTAAAAAGACTGCATACTTAACCTACTTACTGATTGATGCTCGAACATCGAACCATTATTACAGAAGCGATCATTAGCACCAACATCTCTACTCTACTATCGGAATATCATTGAAGCCATTCAGATACATGAATGCTTGCTTCTAACAGTGGTTTCTGTACGGGCCATCTTTGTTTGAGGGAACGGAGTCCGACCTCCTGGATGCGACTCTATTGTATGGCTTATTGGGCAACTGTGGTACAAACTCTGTTGCCTTGTTTTTCAATTCGATGGTACTCCACAAGATGTCAAAACCAGAATTAAACAAGTAGCTACAATTATGAAGGAACAAGTGCTTCTTAACAGGGAGGATTGTAACATCCTTGGATTTGTACTCAGAAATCCTTGGAATGAATCCCACGGCTTCGTTTGCCATTTTTACACTTTTGTAAGTATAGCTACTCGTGTTTATAAGGTCGCTAGCGATATTGCTGGATCACGTTACTAAGTAACAAATGCAAGGTCAGTGCAATTCGTCTTCGATTGGGCGCTAATGTTATTGCATACGAAATGTATCACCGAGCATTTGTCGAGTGTCGATACTGCAGGAAGCGAATTTCTTAATCACAGTCTTACTTGCAAGCACTCACGTGTTTTCTTTTGATCATTTGATTGATTTCTTAAGGCACGTTATTGAGTCTAAAGCGCGCTGCAGACGATAGTCGTCTGTTCTAAGCTTTCACTTCAACGTGTTCGAATACGTCCTACTGTGGTGGCAAACTAGGCTGTCTGTCTACCGAAAGTTTCGATAAAATGTTTACCGCTGTATCCGTTGGCTTAGCAAGCGTCACAAGTGCCGTGTCTTGAGTTTTTTCAAATATTTAGGGAATGTCGTCTCAGCAAGCAGTGCTCTTATTTGTAGTGTATACAGATATAGCAACGCATTCGAACGCCGTGAAGTGAAAAAACGGACAAAAGACTATCGTTTTCAGCGGGCATTAAAGTACAGTACATTTAAAAATAATCCAGTTAAATATAATATCTAATATATCAAGACTACGACTTTCTTCACTTTGAAAAATGTTTATGACTTATTAACTCAATATTTTAAAGTACATAGATATCAATATCCTACCCTCATTTGCTCTCTAGGACAAAATTGTTGCAGTGAATGGCTTAATCGCATCTTTACCCCAGTTCTACTCTAGGTCGTGGCGCAACTTTTAACGGACGAGTGTGATGAATAGCGCCAGGTGGTGCGTGCTGCGTGGTGATCGGAGCAACGGGGCTGCTTGCTGCTTCCTATACAGCTGGTTGCGACCTACCTTGTGTCAGGAAATTAACCCTATATCTGCACCAGGTTCTGCTGTCTCACTTCAAAACGATTTTCCCCCGCTTGATTACAATAGGACAAAGAACCGTTGTAGCAATATAACACGGCCTGGTATGATGTGGGTATTTCCCCTGTCTTCAACGTATTAACCCAAGATATATTGTGGGTGCCTTCTAAAAAAGAAGGCTTTGCGGAAGATCTCCCGTCATCGCGCATCTGGTAATAGAGATAGCTGTCTTATTTAGATTATTCAGGCAAATCGTGGAATGACGTCAAAATGTAGAATACTGTGTGTTATCTTTTGAATAAATGAAAGATTAAACCAGCTGTGAAATTAGGTTAAATTAATTAAACTGAGTGCATGGCACACACACACACTCGGCATCGACGAATACTAATAAACAATTACGAGAGATACCGAGCTTCAGCAACGCAGGACTAACTTTGGCTAACCGTGTCGCCGACGACGACAGAGCGCTGTGAGAGCAATGGTTGACAGATAGATACATTCTTAATCATTCGCTAAATAGGTTACCTCATATGATACTTACCACTTATCTTCATACTCTTACTTATAATCATTCAATAATTACCTCCGCCAAGGAGGTGACGTTTCTGTTGGAATTTGTCTATAACACAAAGAGTTAAAGGAGGATTTTCAGGAAAGTTACTGGGATTGTTAGATACGTCAAGAGGAACAGATAACTGACTGTTGGCGAAGATCCGTTCAACCATTCGTTCGTTTGTTTGTATTGTAAGTTTACCTACGTAGCTCAAACAGTTATAAACGGATTTTTATAAAATTTGCAGAAATTTCTAGCAATGATAAAAAGTATAAATGGCCAACATTGAGTGATAAACTATTTATCCGTTTGACGGATGTTTGTTTTATTGTTTTGAGAACATTACCTAGAACGTTAAGTACGGATCTTCGTGACAATTACGGGATCTGCTAGGATTGTCATGAGGTAAGCATCATCAAATTTTGGTGTTGGCAATAATACAAAAATCCTGGTTTCAGGAATAATTTAAATTTTTCGTTAACAGTGGGTTACTTGGCGTCGGTATGGACTCTCAGAGTGCTTATTCCCAAGCAATGTTTATAACGGTGTTGGTCGGAGGTATGTATGTGTGTTGTGCTTTCAATATTATAGGTGAAAAATAAGGTTTGATTAGATTAGATAGGCGGCAGTAGACGAATCAAGAGGTCCATTCCCAAAGAGACACCGGGACTTACACCCCGGCCCTCTATGAGCTATTGCCATTATGTTAGTAGGATGTAGAGGAATGGAGAAACGAGAGGAGAAAAAATGGAAGACGAAAGAGAAAAAAGAAAGGAGAAATGAAAAAGAAGGGGGAGAAGAATTACGCCAAACCGATGGCCATGAATGCACGGAAGCAGGATCGAAGGCCGCTGATATGCGAAGCTTATGTTATATAGATGGAGCGGAAGTGAGAAGAAGTCAGCTTAAAATGGCCTGGGAAGCTTTGGCCGTTATGTGCTTGCGACTCGTGGAGTAGGAGTCCTTAGCTGTGGAGGATGTCTCTCCCAATGTATGTGATACGTACTCAGAATCAACAGGATCAGCTTCAGCTTCATCTCATAGGGAACAGATTTGCTGTCAGACTTAGAACATGTTTCCACTCTTTATATTCATGATACTGATCTGATAGCTAATAATTTATGAAGGTCAACCCTCATCTTCTATGGAATGAAATTTGTTGAATTGACAATGACAACCCTATCTAATTTTTTTCATTAGCTCCGAGAGTTGTCAAGAACAACAAATTTTACTGTTGTGTTTAAATAAATGTGCCCAAACTTTCGAGGGCCAAAAGGTAAAGCTACTGTTAAAAAACATGCCGTAAAATACATTACAATGGTAGAGAGAACAGCCGAAAAATCTGCCTAGTAGACCTCGTGTGAACCTTCCCTCTTCCCCTTCCCCCTTCTTGTGTGCCTTACGAGTAGAAAAGTCAGTGAAGCATGAAATTGTTTAACCACGAGGAGGACTCGTTTATCTTAAAAAAGAAAAAAAAAATTAGTTGCTTGAATATTGTTTGAAGGGGCGGGCCCTTATTCGAGAGAAGGGTTCAATAAGGGTTCAGCAGGTTATGTAGAAAGTATGTTTTAAAATAACGCTCGCCAACGGAGCCCACAGAGCGGCGGATATTTGCATGGAGGGGCACGTTTTTAGATAAAAATTTTGTGTTTGAAGCTGTGTGCAGGGGTTGAGCCCAATCTTGCCGAGGATTCAATCCTGTCCTACTTGAGGTCAACGCAGTTGCCGCCCTCAAGTTCCCCCCACTCGATTTAAACTAACTGCGGTGCCGCTCTTCTTAAGTACGAATTTTTTCATTAGGGCCTAAATTTTAAAATCTAAGACACTGTATCGTCATCATTGTATGCCCTTTTCCTCCCATATATAAACATCAGAGTCAACAAGTCATCGGTGGAACGTTTTCAATATTCATAACGTAAGTGGCGACTTTTGGAGCGAAAATCGCTCGTTCTCAGAAGAAGCGAACGAGCGAAAAATACGACATCTACATGACATTTCCCACAGGTTCTCGCTAGTTATTATTAATGCTGTAGTGCTAGTTCGGCAACTCTATTCGATCTCGATCACTATGATTGCTGGTGTCACCTATTCGAAGAAGCCCGAGGGTCACCCGGAGACACAGGCCCCAGCTGTCTGCAGAGCAAGGACCGAGAACTGGGTTAAAATCAACTGCGCGCCCCAGCTAGACCTGTCGGCAGGCGAGGGAAGAAGAACTGCCGCATGACGGGGAATGCCCACGGTCACGTGCAACTCGTGCATCTTGGCACAGCGCCAGACGCGCGTCTTCATCGTGCGTCGTGGCCAGCATTGCGTCGGTACCGAGGGAAAATTACACCACGTAGCTCTACCTGAACGTCACATTACAGGTGCAGTCGGGTTCTTGGTAAGCGAGAATTCCGTAGAAAATCAGTTAAGGCATAATGAAATAAAACCACAACGTCGCCAGGGTAAAAATGCTGTGGAATGGGCATATCCCTTCGCGGGATATCTCATCACTACTTATATTATCCATTGAAAGAAAAGATATCCAGAAGACGGAAAGCCATTGGGTGGAAAAGCTATTGTCTATGCTGGATTCAAGTCTTCTCACTCTCAAGACTTGAATTCAGCGTAGAATATAGCTATTCCAGCTAATGGCTGCCGGAAAAATACGACGAGCACCAACTAAAACGGGGCACGAGCCGCCACTGCTCGTAACGTATCTATAATGTGCATCTTCTCCATGCACAATTGTAAGCCCATATCGCACTATTAGATTTCTCTCCGTTTCCGTTATTATAGGTAATGCTGTAGGAATTCAGGACGCTGTACCTTTAATATGATTAACAAAGCAGCCATTGTGGTTTTGTTGAAATAACGACGATAAGCACCATTTCTATATAATAATAATAATACGTATGTTAATCATTGCAACCGACCCGTTCTCTCTGCGTGATAGTACGTCGACGGTTATTACTTCTGAGAACGTACCAATTTGCGTACGTGTTCTTCCATTTTGCGAACTGTTGTGAGTTCAAAGTACCGTTGAACTTGTTTTCCCTAGGAAACTTGACTACTGCAAGAGTAGTTGTCTTTACTTTGACAGAAATTGATTCTTGCTGGCCACACTAATCAATCCGACTACCAACCAAAGGTTACCACTAGTGGGCCACTCACAGGAATCAAGAAGGCCACAAACATCGGCCCTTTTACTCATGGGGGNGGGGGGGGAGGGTGCAAGTGTCAGTAGGAGCCCCTCTGTACCACTGACTTCTACAAAAAGCTTCTGTGATCAAACCTTTGCAGCGGTTGCTAGAGATGAAGTTAAAATGCTCAAAGAATTTAACAAATCACTGCTTATAGGCCTCACATTAACAATAGTACTAAAGATACTGTCAACAGTTAATAAGTAAAAGAGCATAAGAGGAGTCGGTCTTAATTTAGAAACCACTGCATCATCATGACTGTAAATTTACAGGAAAAAAAAGAATACTTAGTTAGTTTACGATACAGGGAATGATGGGCATGTATTGGAAAAAGAAATAACTACAGTAACATTAAACTGTCGTGCTCTAGGGGTGCGTAACCCCACGACTGCTGCTTCCTGGCCAGTAATTCACTTTTTACATCCATTCCGCGCTAAATCCTGCCACATACATTGAATTACGTCACTCTGATCCCCTGAGAGGCTGGCATTCGCTGCGTACACAAAGAGGGTGTAAACGTCGCCCCAGAACGCGCGTCTTTTCTTCGTTGCATTACGCGGCTGAAGCTAACAATTGCGGTGTTTGAAGACGCAGATTCCGCTAGAAAATGACCTGCATTGCGCCTCCGTTGTCTTCGACGCAGTTCAGCGATACCCAATCGAAAGTAAGCTGTGTAGAGAACATCCAGAAAACATGACATTATTTCATATATATAGTGGAAAGCATGAGTATTCTTAACGATCTATACATGGATTTCTTTAAGAACTGGTTTGAGAAATTTAGCTAAAGGATATTGGTGCAGTAACGCGTAGCTTCAAAGTTGTTTTTCATTCTCACATTGCTGTATGTAAGACGTTTCTTGAAATACACTGTTTCTGAAAGAATTATGAATACCTCCTCTACCGTATTTCCTGTCTAATGCCTAATGGTATCCACTGTGTTGTAATAAACTTATTATTGCTAGA
The DNA here is from genome assembly GCA_001587735.2 of Parhyale hawaiensis. Classification (NCBI taxonomy): domain Eukaryota; kingdom Metazoa; phylum Arthropoda; class Malacostraca; order Amphipoda; family Hyalidae; genus Parhyale; species Parhyale hawaiensis. The sequence continues at coordinate 4,260,948 of LQNS02278175.1, read as the reverse complement.
AGCAGCTGTAGTACAGCTAACTGTAGAATTCTCAGGCCTCATGGCAGTCATGCTCAAGTAACCATTGTTGCTGCGTTAGCTTTAAAATAAAAAGTGCAAGTTTAGTTCCAGCGTTGTGGTTCTTGTATTTTACACCAAAGTTCTGGAACTGAAATAGACCAATTTAAAATAATGCAAGCTGAAAAAAGAAAAATATTCAAAGGTAAAGGGTAAACGAATCGAAATCAGCGTAGTGGTCCTTGCATTTTCAACCTGAGTTCTGGCACCGAAATACCCCAATAGGAGACACATGCACAGTCTGAAAACTGAAACACCAAATATTTCAAAGCTAAAGGCACCAGGACCAAAATACGCAGCAACTGCTGCTGCAAAAACGGTAGTGGCCTGAAAATGTGCCTCGTCGCTTCCTCGGCAACAGGTTAACTATAAATAACCCACATCAATGGTGGGGGGGGGGGTCAGCTGCGTCGCATAGCAGATGTTCAGCCCTTTGGCTGCGGCATTGATACCAGTGCTAAGTTAAAGAATACTTGCAATTTCTTGTGCTAACCATATTAAACTGCGCACATACTCTAAACCAGGACATAGGAAGATATGGTACAGAGAAATAAAAAGACCCTACGTTGATAACTTCAATATAAAATAAAATCCGTCAGAATAGTAAACTACGTACCATGAAATTGAGTGTTTTGTCTATCATACTAAAAGATTTAAATAAGAAATCAACCACAATATACTGAAAACTGCGATTCCTGCGCAAGCATCATAAATAAATAAATAAATAAATAATTACATAAAACCTTATGTTCGTTTCATATTTTTTTAACGTCTCTCATGAAAAAATGATGCCAAAAAAAACTAGAATGCAGGCAAAAAATTCCCAGTAATAGTTATAAGAAAAGTTATAGAAAAGCACAGAAATATTTTATAAATTCAAAAACTCCTTTCTAATAGTTTAATTGCCACACCAGCGATATTTTCTACTTCTCTAGCTCCTCCTACACTCTATCTCTACTTCTGTAAATTACCTTACACACCTGTCGCTTTTTGTGTATCACCGATTTCGCTGCTGGTGAAAATGTGTAGCAATACCTAACCCAGAATCCCAATGAATAACCTCAGTCTGACCCACAAGAGCAGCTCTTACCAGTGCTAACTGCCGACAGCGTCAACAGTCAAGTAGAAAATACCGCCATGCTGTGCGGCCGTCAGATTTATTCAGTCTCCCATTTAAAGAAAGAGCAATGAAGTTTTCTATGATGCCTCTCAACAAGGCGAACGTTTCGGTTCAATAACGGGAATTTCAGAGAAACGCGATGGAAACCGCGTAGTAAACAAACTTCTTGAAAATAAGGAAAAATCTTCCCACGACAGTCGAGCTGGCAACGAACTCTGCGGATGAGCTCCTGTTCTAGGCCATCAAAATGACCCCAACAAAAGCGCAACAACAACAATAATAAAACATTTATTTCTCATATGGGTGCTGGGTCGAATGCGGTTAGGGCACAGCGCCCTGCAACCACAACAACAACTACAACAGTTGCGGGGCAGGTCATTGTAGTCTTCAAGTTTACTGTCAATAAACATTTTTGATTCTTCGAACCGAATTTTTAGCTGTCCGGCAGCTAATTTACTATTTTTAGCGTCTTAGGCAGCTCGAAATTCTGCTAGGGTCATTAGTTGACGAGAGAGCTGTAAGAATTTTTGCATGCAATTCAGCTGTGCGCTCGTTACTTTGAGCTATGAGGCTCTACTGGGCACATACCCTAACAGCATTTATGGACGCTACAGAAGCTGTTTTACGATTAAACTTTTGGGGCGGCCAGAAACTTCTTTGGTAAAGAATGCGTTGCTCCTGCTCATGGTCGTAATTTTACAGCTGACGACCGATTGTTGCATCTGCTGGGTTGATTTATCGAAATAAAGCAACTATATTCTCTTGTTTTCTATGTAACATTCCAATATTGTAGTGTGCCCATGAGTATTTAATAAAGGTTATAATTATTATTATTATTTACAATGAGGTGATTTTAGACTTTTGAAGTATCACTGCGCTGTCGCTGATATGTTCCTGCCCATACTGCCAAATATTAAAACAGAAACGAATGTCAACCGTTCGAGTCAGAAATGAATATTTGTCCAAATACCCAGTGTAGCGTTCGTGCAGTTGACACGAACAAATTCTCATATAATTTATGGTGTCTGCAAATACTCTCAGTGCCAGTTCGAGAAAATGGATAAATCCAGTCGACATTCCCGATGGCCTGATTACCGAAATTAAGTAGAATGCCTTCTAATTAACATTGGAGCTTCCACCATGCAGCAAACTGTTCATGGTGATGCAAGTAATATTTATCAGCAATAAGTAAATAATTTTCAAAATCGGTCATCGCGGCTTGCAACAACCTCAGTATTGGCGTTTAGGTTTTCAAAGTGACCTAAAACGATTATAATTACTTCCGCCAAGGAGGTTATGTTTTCATCGGCTTTGTCTGTCTGTTATTCTGTCTGTCTGTCACCAAGTTAACTCAAAAAGTTATGGACGGATTTGAACGAAATTTACAGGGTTTGCTAGGTATGTTGAGAGAAACAGATGATCAACTTTTGGTGAAAATCCGTCCATCCGTTTGTTTGTTTGTCAGTCTCATTTTTCTCTATGCCATAACTCAAAAAGTTATGGACGGAGTTTTATAAAATTACATGAGTTGTTAGGTATATCACGAAAAGTAAATGACCTAAGTTTTGTAATAATCTGTTTGTTTGTTCGTCACTGTTTTTAATTTTATGCTTGTTAGCACAGTAATTCAAAAAAATAATTCATGGATATTTATGAAATTTATAGGAGTTGTTAGAAATGTTAAAACACATAAATGTTTAATTTTGATACAGATCGGTTGGTTCGTTTGCAAGTTTGACTCTCATGTTTTCCAAAATGTTTGTTAGCAGCATAACGCAATAAGTTATGAATGGGTCCCTCCAAAATTACTGAATATGTTAACACTATTGAAGAGCGCAAATGATTAAATTTTGGTGTTGATACAAAAAATCATTCTCTCAAAGCTAATTTTTTTTTGCAGCCTTTACCTTGCTTGGTGGAGGTATGTGCTCTCAGAGTGCTCCAGTTCATGTTGTCTCCCATCAATGGCGTATGCCGGTGAATTTGTGTTTCTTCCAATTAAATGCAATCCCTGAATCATAACTAATAGTTCGTGTGTTTTTTATTGAAGGTCCTGACGTTTATTGGATGAAATAGAATAGACTAAATTAACCTGGGGACTCTTTGGCAATGCGTGCACCGTCACTTTGATAGATAAATAGATAAACTAGAGCACTCTGAGAGCTCATACCTTCGCCAAGCAAGGCTCCACGGTTACGAAAAATTAAAAGTGGTTCTGAGACTATGATTTTCTCTGTATCAAAACTAATATCTAATCATTAGTACCCTTCAATAGTGTTAACAGCTTCAGTAATTTTTTGAAGATCCGTTCATAACTTTTTGAGTTATGCTGCTAACAAGCATTATGACAAACATGAGTCAAACATACAAACGAGCAAACTGATCTGCACCAAAGTTTGATCATATATGCCTTTTAACATTACAAACAACTCCTATATTATATATTTCATAAGGATCCATTCAATATTTTTTGCGTTATTGTGCTAACAAGCATAAAATTAAAGACAGTGACAAACGAATGAACAAACAAACAAACAAACAAACAAAAAAAATAGTTCAGTTATAATGAGAGAGAACGTCAGTAATCCAAGTAACTGCGCCAGGAAGAAGTAACGTTGGCGCTTCTCTGGCGCACGAGCAACATTCTGACACTAATATTTAGGTTCGTCGGTGGCAAGATTAGACGCTGCGGAGATTTTAAGGTTCGAACTATAATTGTGAAGAGACAAAGTTTACCTGGTTGCATGTAGTATTATTCATATTATGTAACAGAGTTCATCAGTCAATAATTCTGAAAAGTTAGTAAGCAGTATTAATTCAATAGTTGTACGTTTATTAAACACCGATCGGCTAATTCTACGAAATAAGAAAGAAACCATTTGATAGATTTTTTTTTTTACAAACACAGCTTGCCAAACAGGGAGTACCCTTTCTTCAGTTAATTTTTTTTATCCGGCTATGGACGGTATTGCAAATGGTTGGACAGAAAGACCAAGAGGCTCATTCTCAGAGAACTGACGATACCTCGAGTTCTTCCTGTCGAAGTCATTGCGTTATACAATGCAGATAAGATGACTAAAATCTAGTAGAAGTTTAAAAAACCGATTACTGCATAAAACAAACCTTCATTTTTTGTAACATGATTTATTTATTTATTAAGCATTTCCTTCTCCACAGCGCGGGAGGTGTTCTTGGATTATTATTTTACATCTTACATTACAAATTTTGTGTACATTCGTTTCTTAACAATAGTACAGCTATGAATTTACAACCTAATCAACAAGGCTCTGTGCCATCACATTCCGAACCAATTAACTAAACTGGCACCGCAATAGTACTACCTAACGAGGAGCAATTTAGTATGTAATTATGTTTCTGCTAATATTAAATACAGCAAGGTAAATGGTAAATGCAGTTGTTTCTTCCCGAATAGAGATCTGCATGGTTTAACATTATTTCACCTGATTGACTAAGTACTATTACATACAATATCATCCAGTAGCTGTGGCAGTACCATACATCAAGGCATACAGTACAAACATGTAAATTTGAAATGATGTAAATGAAATGATATAATAGGACGGCTTTCATCAAGTGAAATAATATTTCCGCCAAAGGGGGATCCACACCATGATGCTAGTCGGCCAAGACATGAGCGTTACAATACCGTCCAAACAAGTTAACAATATGGTTTAATGGTGATAAAATGATGAGCATTTTGTCGCGCCTTCTGCTAGCCGATAGCCCAAGCTCTGGCTTTGACTCACTATCAGTACTCGTGCCAGATGGAAATGTAACAATTCAGAGAATGGATGAGGTAAATAGAGTGCAGGATGAAGGGGAGCGGTGCCCCTCCGCTGGATTGGCATGGCTGCCCAGCAGAGGAGGCACGCGATCAGCTGGTGCGCTCCGTATTGATCTCATGGCCTTGACGAAACACATCCGCAACAGGTTCTGCTGTGCACGGCCACTACACGACCGAGTTGCCAGATGTGCGGTTCTCTCTTGCGATTTGGAGGATGAGCATAATTTCGTCTGCACAGCCTCACACAAAAACGAGACCACAGCAGCTGTACCTCCGCCAAACCGTGCTTACGACTGTCACGACTTTTCCTTACACATTTTCATGCCTTCCCCCACCCCCCTTATATCCCCAAAATACATCAAAATTTGTATAACAACAAGAGACGCACAGCAACATTTTGGCTATCACGAGCGGCTGACTACGCAGTTCTGAATGTTCGCAAATTTTAAGCGAGAGTCAATTGACTGGCAGAGGGAAACTGTTCAGTGAAGCACCTCGTGATGTTCAAACGTAAAATGTTGAAGTAACGCTAGCTGTAACGCCATTGGAATAGGAGTTTGGTGAACGTATTTCTCATCGTTATGCGCATATAGGTTAGTAAATTAAAAAAACTAAAATAAAAAACTGGAGTACTTTCGAATCAACGACTACCCACCTGAATTGTTATCGCATGGAGGAATAACTTCAAGAGTGCTTAAAGCTGCAACGAAATGAAATAGTGCGATACATCACTATGCAAGTTACTGAGATCCTGCACTACGACTGCATTAAGCTGCAAGTACATATTTACGCACTCATGGCAATATCGCACCCGCGAAAAACTGAAGGTAAATACATTATCGTACATAGATAACAATCGCCTAAAAGTGAATACTCAACCGGATCAGGGTCACACTCGTTTACGGTTGAAGATAAACACGCTATAATGGCAGCGTACAGCTGACATGAAACTGAAATTAAATGAACGATCATGCTGGCCTCAGCATTGCTCAGAGCTGATTGCTAATACGACGTCACGCTAGTGACACGATCGCGTCAAAATTGTAGGCAAATACGCAATCAGCGCAATTTCAGTTTCTCGTAAAAATGCAGGCGATTACCTAATCACGATTACGCCAAACGGAACGCAAGTGCGCGATCAGTTCTTCAGCTGTGGCGGGAGAAATAAAGGCAGGTGGCCAGAAGTTCCCTCACCTAAACACGCAGCAATTCCGAGTAAACACAAACATGCGGCGCCCTCCCCACCTGCCGCAGCACCTGCGGCCCCTCACCTGTGGCGGGTGAGCTGAGGGGAAGCGCTAAACTTACGCGTGTAGTTGCCTGCTCCATTAGACCATTCAGATGGAAATATTTTAAAACGGTTAGCTTTAATGTGTCCAGAATTGCTGTCCAACGCTCAGGATTGAAATTCTGAACGACTTGAAGCCAATGATCGCATTAGATTGTCTCAGTACAAGCGAGTCCATTGAATACGATTACGCCGCTTAATGTGACATCGGCGCCCAACATCTGCCAACGGATCTCCGACCCTCAAACGTAGGGTTAAGTAACTGGTGAGTTCCGGGAAAGAGAACCGATGTTATGACTCAGATTTTGTCTCTTCTTTGAGCTCATCATGGAAAAAGTTGGATCAACTTTGCTCTATCTTTCAAACAATGCGTTATTAAACACATGAACGTTACTGTAAGTTCAGGAAACGTATTAAAAACTTGAACTGTTATGTCGCAGCTGCGCGCATCCACAGCTGTAAAAAACTCATGGTCCCAGTAACTTAACGAAGCGCTTGAAAATTATAGGCCCATGCTAGACGGGGAAAGAATTGCACAATATCAGCTAAAATTCTCGCGGCAACCTACAGGTCGAAGCATAGCACAGCCTCATGCAACAACAGTCTTAAGGACACTAAGCACAGAACAGTAAGTAATTGTTCTGGAGAAGTTGACGCACAAAGTACTGTCGCTTACGCTTCGCGAAAGCAGGCTGAAATAATAGTAGTAATATCTTCATTAAGAACTTAGTAACACTTCGAGTAAAAATTCCTCATCTAACAAAACCAACTGGAAGCAAATTACATGGCATCGCTACATCAGCTGCGGGCATTACAATACCGTAATAAGATTATTAAATTTTATTCGAACACTCAACAAGTCACTGAAATGATATATAAAGCCATGCATGACGCAAGGAATGAAGGCAATGATGCAAGTATGCTTAGAAATGGAAAGACCAGCAGTTTATGATAGAAATATTCTTAAGATTAAAAGGTCAGTAGTGAATGATGCCATTGTGCTGGAATTAGAAAGACTTATAATCGTAGTTCTGCAAAAGGACGAAAGGAATCACTGCGCAGGACTGTTCGAGGACGAACACAATGTTGAACTCAAGCTGACTTCGGATTTATCTACTTTGAGCGGGGTAATCTACTTCGATTAGTTGTAATTTGACCAGAGCTTCTTATTCTAGGCGTTGATTCACTACTGTAGATTGATTTTCAGGCGTTGCCGATTACCACTCAGAGCCTAAGTTAAGTTTTTGAGAGTTTCGTCTAGATCTAAAGTGGTGAAACGAACACTTAAGATTTGAGTGCCAGCCAAATTAAAGTTTGTCGGATTAGATGATCGCACTCAAAGTGGACGACTTGAAGGTGTTGCAGTTGTACGTTACTCGATCGTTTTCGCTCATATTTACAACACAAGAGCAGAGTTAAAGGCGCCATCGATTGGCACAGCTCCATTGAGATAAGCTGAAATCATAGACTCTAACTTTCCCCGCATCGATTGTGCTACTTTGGCTTAAGTTTCAAGTTATGATCCCTAATATTTGATCCAAAGTAGCGAAACAAAAAAATAAATGACTGAAGTTCCGGACAGGTTAAGGCTTACGAGTTTAGCTTGTCTCGATTGTACTCTGCTAATCGATTATACCAGAACCACCGCATTAATTCTTAACTTCTGCAGCATCATTACGCTTCGGCTTGATTATGTACGTATTATTGCATATATGTTGTGACTGCCTTGCAAAAACTTCTTTTTTGCGTTCTAGAAGAAAGAAAAATTAATTTGTCTCTATAAATAAAAGAATGGCGAAACGTATTTATTTCTCATGATATTGAACGAAATCATTTGTCATGATAGGAAATTCATTTGTCAACATAAAGAACGAAAAAAAAAATCTGAGGCTTAGGAAAGGAAAAGTTAACGAAAATATTACACGTTTTGATGTATCCAATAAAAGCTCAATATATGACGTAAAAGTTTGAAACATCATTACAGAATATTCCACTTGAAGTTTGTACACATCTCTCAGCACTGTCCAGGCTTTCCACTATCCAGTCGCCAGATACAACAGTTCTCACCTCGCGCTCCAACTTTTTTCCTTCTAGAGTGAAAGAGTAAAATTACCACTTGTTGAGTCTCATTTATACGTAACAGTACGTAGTATTAATTTGGTAGACACCAACTTCCATAAACAATTTTTTTTACGATACTTTTGTGACACTGATTGTTAAGTAGAAGATAGGTTGGAGAAGTGTTAGACGAGGTACGTTTAGGAACTGTCAAGGAATAGAAAATCGTCGAATAAATTCTGTTAACGACATTTTAAAAGTATCGTATAAAATAAGTATCGTTTCTGTATTGAGAGAGGCATGCGCGCTACGATGGTAATTGTAAGTAAGTAAGTAATTATACTTAAATTACCAGCTACACATCATAGAGGGGCAGCAGGTATATGAACAGACCTAACATCATATCAGACCATAATCAGCAGAAAAGGAGCCAGTTCAGTTTAGCTGGGAAGGGCAACAATGTGGTGATGGGTTACGACGCATTTACAGCTGCCCTGCAACGGGCTATAGCGCTGTGTTCGAATGCGTCGCTGCGACTCAGAAAATATCAACAAGTCACCGATGCCCAAGTCGCTTCAATAATCTGCCATACGAACGTCAGACAAAATTATCAAGAACTTTATTATTTTCGGGTGTAATTTCTCGTTGGTTTTTCAGTATATAAATAAGTAAAAAAGGGGTTCGTCGAACTGCAGGTTTCATAACAAAGGAATTAGATTCTGCTGCCTGGCACGACGTCACAGCCTCCGTAAATATTGAGCACGTGCAGCTATATAAGGGAGCGAGGCCCCCTGCGCACGCATTCAAGAACAGACCTCAGTGCCGTCAGCTGTTCGCCAGGAAGCTCTCGTTCGCTCAGCTGCTTTTGTGTTGGTATTGCGTCGTGATTGAAGTACAAACGGTTACTAGTGATTTAAAGCGTTGTGAAAGTTCAGTAATTATTCAGAAACAAAGTTTGTTCGCTATCTACAGGCTGCCGTTGTGGGAGATTTTTGCGATCTGAATCGAAATTAGAGCATCGATCCAGTAGCAATTGTACGCCGAAGCGCTTTGTTCTGTCGCGGCGGTTCCCAGAACGTTATTTCGTATTATTATTGCAGTGAACAGTGAGAACACGGTTCCTATCGCTCCAATATTGAGATAAACATTCTAAGCTAGATTTTAAAAACGGACGTTCCTAGAAACTCAGCGTTTTGTCCTGCTGGTTTTGGAAGAGGATAAATTTGCAATCGGCGAGATGAAGCCCGAGTTTGGAGCTGATCTTACGAACGTTCTGCTGCGCCAGTCGCAGATCATTCACACTCGTATGGCAGGCAGAGCTGTCATTCGAGTTGTCAACAGATGTAATGAAGCTATCGAGGACAGCAACCTTAGTAAGTGCCTATCTTCAGCTTCTGTTTCTCCACATTCCTTGCATGGCGGGCCATATGCTTGCAGCATTTTTTACAGTGTGTGCTTGAGTGACAAAGAGGTGATATACTAGTTCTTTACACTAACCAGTGCTAAAAACAAGCAAAGTGGGGTTACTTTGCCCAGCTTCTGTTTTCAAATTGTAAAAAAAGACAGTGCTTGAAAGTTATTACTCCAGTATAGCATATGAAACTTACTGCTTGTACGTCGATGCTAACTCGCGCATCTGACCAGTCGATACAAATTGGAGAAAAGTAACCTGGTAAAGTTACCCCATGCGGAAAAAGTAACCCTACTTCAATGTAGAATAATGGGGCTAGCTGACAGAGCGCGTAGTTACCTGTACATGAACGGTCGCTACCAACACAACTTCAGTTTATCTCGCGTTCGACCACTACTTTAACAAAATTTTATTCGACGGACGAGGTAAAACTGTAGTTTACAGCTGTTTCTGGAGACAGCCCTACTTATTTTAGTAGGTATATTTTAGAACTGAACTGCTGATGCGCTAGCAGACTAAAGTTTTTAAAACCAATTCTTCATGCAATGTGAAGTTTGAAATTTGGTTCCAGAATAGCATACCCGAGTGGAATTCTTGGAATTCTTTTAAAGTTTATGACAGTTACCAAGAGAAGCTTCGACCCACGCAGAATTCTATCAAGAACCACCTCGGCTACATAGCTATCCTAACATTCTATTAGCGAGTAGTATTAACTTGAAGTCAAATATTGTTCTTGAATAATAGTTCCAGTACATTTTCTGAATCTTTTCCTCCCCCTCCCTTTACCCCGCTCGAACCCTTACGAGGAACGCCCGTCGGCTGTAACCAATGTATCCGTGTAAACTGATGTATCTCTACCAGAATAATACACTAAAATTCTTGGGTCTGAGTTGGGGAGAGACTGACATGAGAAGACTGAAAATGCCATAGTACCGTACAGCTTACTGCGTCCCATTATGTTTTATCTAGGTACGCAGCGCTTCATGCGAGTCGCGTTCCCTGCGGGTGCATAGGATGAGTCATGGGCGGCCACAGGGTTAGTGTGCTCGCATTTCTTTATTTCATACCGTGGTATACCAAAAGATTATTCTTTTTCTACCTATTTGCTGAAACTGGGCTCTCAAAAAAACTGTTTTGTGTATTATCTATAAGAATAAGCTTTTGGCTGCAGTGATAATTGGTTTACTAATTAATTTTAGGTAAAAATTGAAATTGCCGAAACGTTTGTCATAGAATTGCGGTTGCTTTTCACGAGACACTACTCGCTGAAGCTGACTATTGTGAACGGATTATAATTGTATCCCAAAAAACATCGCCAACAAAACAAAGGTATATTTGCTTCTTAACCCTTTCACTTATTATTTAATGTGCCTTTCTCGCAGAAGTATCCCAACGCTGTCGTGTTATACACGAACACCACGCTGTGAGAAAAAGGATTAACAAGTCACTGCAAGATATATTTCCGCCTGTGTCTTAGCAATAACATTTCGGCTGTGTGGATGGCACGCTATGCTTTGAAGATCTGACTTTCGGTCATCCTTAGACTCGATCCGGCAGGAGTCGGACTCTTTTGGAGGATCGGAGTCGGAGACGGGCTGAACCCACTAGTCAGAATCATAGAAAATGGTCTTATTTTTTGAGGAAAAAAGAGTAGGGGTCGGTAGAAATTGTGTTTGGAGTCGAAGGTGTCGGAGTCTGACAATGGCTTGACCATCGCGCCTCGAGTTGAACCCACAGTTCACCAGTCGTACATGAGCCTTCGGGACTACTTTGTTCAACTCCTTGCCAACGGTTCTCACTTCTTTGCATCTCTGGGAAGGTTCATCTGAGCGTTTTCATCTATCTCTCTTCCACCCTTCCTTCGACTATCTCTAACCAGTTTTCTGTCCCCCTCCGAAACCCCCTCTGGATGAGTATCTCAACTAGGCGTTGTGACAACAATTTCTTCGTACACACTTTGCTTCTTGCCATTTTTATGCTCCTATTTCTTCTGTTCCTCCTCTTTCTTCTGTTCCTCCTCTTTTTTCCCTATTTGATGTGCCCATACGCGTTAATCTAGCGTGAGAACACTTGTGCATAGGCTCCACGCGTGTTCGACGTATTATGTGTCCCTTGTTTTTCCTCTCTGAACTACCGTCTACGGTGAATGACCTCAGAAGCTAAATTAATCTGTTTTATATTCATTTTCCGTCGTTGGTGACGTTTCTAGTGTATGAGTTTAATTAGGGAACTGGAGCTTTGTTCTGCGGGGTTCACAGGCCCTCACCAGCCCTTATTATTTGAAGACACACCTTGCATCACAACGACTCCTTGTTAACAAACTTAGGAGACATCTTCCCACTCAGTTTTATTCTTCTTACATTGTTTGCTTGATTTTCATCTGGTGTACGTTTTTTGGACTTCCTTTGACTCGCAACAGCTCCACTAATTCTGTCACTGCCTTGCAACTTTTGGTACTGCAAGCTTAGGGAGTCTTATTTTCGTATGACAACCTGTCACGTCAACCTTTCACGTCAATAAAAACTTTTTTCTGTATACTGAACTTTTTTTTAAATATTTCTAGTATAGATAAATTTATTTGCATTTTATAATTTATAAGTGATGGTTATTTATTGAATATTAGTGAGGTTTACGCAGTTTAGTACTGTAGCTGTAGAGTGTAGAGGTTTGAGTATAGGTATGTCAGCTTTTGTTCGCAAATGCCGACAGTTTTTGGCACAATTGCCGTGTACCGTACGTAATATTAGGCGATCGTTTGTACGCACATTAACCCTTAACGGTTAAGTTTCTTTTTTGTGTCAATATATTATTGCTCTGCTATTGAACATTACTAGTTCGCATCATAGCGTTCATGTTTAAATTGTTCTTTGTTTTTGTCACATTTCTATTTTCTAGCTAGCTAGATGTCATATAAATTCTAGTGTGAAACTCGTCAGCTGTGACCTCTCAACGTCTCCTTTTGCAGAAACGCTACATATTCAGGATAGGAAACTGCTATCAGGAGTGCCAAATTTCGCTGCACTTTCCATCTCTTTTGCCAGTGCTGATGCTTGCGGTTTGGTGAATAAAACTTCTTAGGCGGCAATGCCATTGATGAGCTTTGCTTCAGCGTCGCACGATCTCTACACCGCGGGTTAGAAATTTAATGGTTTTATCCGACGCGCAAATTACGGCATCGGTCGGACTTGTGATAGTTTTTAGCGGAATAGATTTTTTACGTGTAAGATTTTCCTGAGAGTTGCGCTGGCTTGCGACCGAACGTGCGTAAGACACACGACGAGGAAGTG